>JAODAL010023979.1:0-61547 GCA_025379985.1 Phyllomedusa bahiana | reverse complement strand
CTGGCTGTTCTTTGCAGGTACTTTACGGGCAGTGTAGAGCCAATACCACAAGTCTGGCTCAGGCCCCACCATTACCCGGGTCTGGCTGTTCTTCTGCAGGTCATACATACAGGGCAGTGTAGAGCCAAATACCAAAAGTCTGGCTCAGGCACCACCTTTACCCTGGTCTGGCTGTTCCTCTGCAGGTCATGCATACAGGGCAGTGTAGAGCCAATACCACAAGTCGGGCACAGGCTCCACCTTTACCCTGGTCTGTTTTTCCCTGCAGGTCATACATAGAGGGCAGTGTAGAGCCAATACCACAAGTCTGGCTCAGGCACCACCTTTACCCTGGTCTGTTCTCCTGCAGGTCATACATACAGAGCAGTGTAGAGCCAATACTACAAGTCTGGCTCAGGCACCACCTTTACCCTGGTCTGGCTGTTCTAACTGTTCTGCACCGAGATTTGGCATCCATGAATCATAAGAGTGTCTAATCCTATGAATGTTGTGCGACACCCCCACAACATCCCCTTACAAGGGGACTTATAATTTGGATTGCGCCTGTTCATACATTCTTTTTTGACTCAAAGTACAGCAGAAAACTGGCGCAGCCCTGTTCATACGTCGCCCTTGGCGTTTTCTAATTATCAGGGCATTGGTCCTATCATGGCCCTGATCAAATAAAAAAAAAGAGGGTCCAACGATATTGTGCAAGATAGAAACTAGAAATGGGCTGAGGGCCCAGATACTTTGACTGTACAGGTCCCTAAAAAATTCGGAGTCTTGAGGTTAACTTAGAGAGATCCTACCAGGAGGCCGGCTTTGTGTTTTGCCCTATTGTCCCTTATTGCCCAGAAAACACAGGAACAAACAACGAGGCTCCAGTCAGTGACGGGTAAATCATGGTTTATTGTTCTACATCGCGATCAGATTCATGAAAAGCAGAAGCGGCTGATGGGAGAGCAGGAGAAAACCGCGAGGAGCTTCTATACAATACAGACCATCGCTGATCAGATGAAGGACATGTCACCGTCATCACCTCTGTAGAAGCTCCTGGGTGACAACCAACATGGCGGATATTACAGCGCCCATAGAACTTGTCACCCAACTTTACTAAGGTGCCGAAAGCTGTAACTAGCAGTAACTATAGAGGCAATCGGGGGGTTTGATCTCTGCATCAGGCGAACATTTGTCATTGTTGAGTCTGGGAAAGCTGGTGAAGGCCCTTGCAGTAGCCGCTGTCCCAGAAGTTGCTAACTTTTGGGGTTTTTTTATGCCTATTCTACTTTTCTAGCCCTCACATACACAAAGCAGTCACAGATTATATGGTCGCCGATATCCGCCACGGGCTTTTTCTCCAGACTCTCTATGACCAAGTCTGCAGCCTTTAAAGCCGTTCTCAAAAACTCCTCATCATACTCCAAAATATGAACTCGGTGTTCCCCGACTTTGAAGAGCGTTATGCATATGCTCCCAAACAGAACCAATTGCCCCCCGGGCTTCAGCAGCGACACCAGCTTCCCCAGGTTCTTGCAGAAGTCGTCCTTATCTTTGCTGATTATGTCGATCCCCCAGACGGATAGTACGCAGTCGGCTGGAGGCAGGGAGCCGGGAGCCACAAGGGGGTCGGCCGACACCTCGCAGTCTATCACCCGCTTCACTCGCTCTCTTAGTTTTTTTTCTTTCTCTGTCGGCTCACTATGAAGATCAGAAATGAGATAGAAATTAGTGGAATTTTTTACTTCTGGTATTAAATGTAGCAACGACAGATGCAGGAGCTCCCCTGGTTTTCTACACTCCCCAGCCCCCAGCCACCATAGAGCATGCAATGTACTTAGGGGAGAGCTGGGGCTCTGCATTACTATACAGCCTGGGTGTCCCTGTGACTAAGTGGTTGCTCCATGGCTGATGAAATGTCTGGAGCCGGTACAAGGGACGAAGAGGATGAATGGCCGACGTCATCATGGACCCTCCGGACACTAATGCCCCCCTCCGTCTGGACCCTCCGGACACTAATGCCGCCCTCCACATGGACCCTCCGGACACTAATGCCGCCCTCCACATGGACCCTCCGGACACTAATGCCGCCCACCACATGGACCCTCCGGACACTGTCGCCCTCCACATGGACCCTCCGGACACTAATGCCGCCCTCCACATGTAACCTCCGGACACTAATGCCGCCCTCCACATGGACCCTCCGGACACTAATGCCGCCCTCCACATGGACCCTCCGGACACTAATGCCCCCCTCCTTGTGGACCCTCCGGACACTAATGCCGCCCTCCACATGGACCCTCCGGACACTAATGCCGCCCTCCACATGGACCCTCCGGACACTAATGCCGCCCTCCACATGGACCCTCCGGACACTAATGCCGCCCTCCACATGGACCCTCCGGACACTAATGCCGCCCTCCACATGGACCCTCCGGACACTAATGCCGCCCTCCACATGGACCCTCCGGACACTAATGCCGCCCTCCACATGGACCCTCCGGACCCTTATGCCACCCTCCACATGGACCCTCCGGACACTAATGCCGCCCTCCACATGGACCCTCCGGACACTAATGCCGCCCTCCACATGGACCCTCCGGACACTAATGCCGCCCTCCACATGGACCCTCCGGACACTAGTGCCCCCTCCTTGTGGACCCTCCGGACACTAATGCCGCCCTCCACATGGACCCTCCGGACACTAATGCCGCCCTCCACATGGACTCCCCCTACACTAGTGCCGCCCTCCACATGGACCCTCCGGACACTAATGCCGCCCTCCACATGGACCCTCCGGACACTAATGCCGCCCTCCACATGGACCCTCCGGACACTAATGCCGCCCTCCACATGGACCCTCCGGACACTAATGCCGCCCTCCACATGGACCCTCCCGGACCTAATCCCGCCCTTCCACATGGACCCTCCGGACACTAATGCCGCCCTCCCACATGGCCCCTCCGGACACTAAGGCCGCCCTCCACATGGACCCTCCGGACACTAATGCCGCCCTCCACATTGACCCTCCGGACACTAATGCCCCCCTCCTTGTGGACCCTCCGGACACTAATGCCACCCTCCACATGGACCCTCCGGACACTAACGCCCCCTCCTTGTGGACCCTCCGGACACTAATGTCGCCCTCCACGTGGACCCTCCGGACACTAATGCCGCCCTCCACATGGACCCTCCGGACACTAATGCCACCCTCCAAATGGACCCTCCGAACACTTATGCCGCCCTCCACATGGACCCTCCGGACACTAGTGCCGCCCTCCACATGGACCCTCCGGACACTAGTGCCGCACTCCACGTCGACCCTGCTGCCAGTCTCTGGCCCTGACGCGGTCACTTTACCTTTTCCCATCCAGTGAACAGGCGAACTCCAGCATGTGCGTCCAGTCCAAGGCCCCCGGCTCCTTCTTCAGCCAATTTCACTTTTATTGAATTCCAGGACTGTGATCTCTTCAAAATATTCACAACAAACCATCAGCTTGAACATGACGGGGCCCGGGCTCAGTTCTATCAAAGTCTTTCCCTTAATGTTACCTGTGAAGGGGAGACATGTGGGGGGGAGACCATAAATGGTGCCCAGACCATGCGATATAACTGCTACAGATACTAGGCTGTACTGCTATAGCGGATACGATAATAATCTATAATGGCAGATACTGTAATATACTATAATGTACTACAACACAGTGGATGCTGTAATATACTATAATATAGCGGATACTATAATATACTACAACACAGTGGATGCTGTAATATACTGTAATATAGCGGATACTATAATATACTTGTAACGGACCTAGGTAGTGGATCCGCAAGCGATGGCAACAGCCGTACCAGGGAGCGGAGTATAAGTGTGTCCCGGTCTTCACCAGAGCCCGCCGCAAGGCGGGATGGACTTGCTGCGGCAGGATTCCACCAAGACGGTACCTGATGCGACTTGCTTGCAGTGGTAGCCGAGGTGCGACGCAGGACCAAATCGACAGGCAAACTCGTAGTCGGAGACAGGCAGAAGGTCAGGACAGGCGTCAAAGGTGGCGAAGGCCGCCTTAAGCTGGGAGAAAGCGTCCTCGGCTGCCTGTGGCCACACCTTAGGATTTCTGGACTTCTTTGTCAGGGCCAATAGGGGCCACCAGCGAGGAAAAGTGGGGAATGAATTGGCGATAGTAAAAATTCACAAATCCCCCAAACCGTTGGATGGCCCGAAGGCCGACCGGACGAGGCCCCCTGTAGGATGGCAGACAGCTTGGCAGGGTCCATCTGAAGTCCCCTGGCTGAGATGATGTACCCAAGGAAAGGTAGGCTAGTCCGATGGAACTGGCATTTCTTCAGCTTAGCGTACAAGTGGTTCTCTCGGAGACCTCCAAGAACCTGGCGTGCATGGAGGCGGTGGGACTTCAAGTCGGATGAGAACAACAAAATATCATCTAGGAACTTTCCATGCAGGAATATAGAAGACACCGAAAGATTTCGTTTACGAAATTTTTGAAAAACTGCCGGGCGTTGCATAAACCGAATGGCATTACCAGATACTCAATGGCCATCACGGGTGTTAAACACAGTCTTCCACTCGTCCCCTTGCTGGATGCGGATGAGATTATAGGCCCCACGGAGATCCAACTTAGAGAAAAATCTTGCCCCCGTGGAGCCGATCGAATAGCTCCGTGATCAGCGGTAACGGATAACGGTTTTTCACGGTTATCTTGTTCGGCCCACGGTAGTCTATACAGGGGCGTAACGACCCATCCTTCTTTTCCACAATGGCCACAATTGTCTACACTGCAGTGGACAAAAAACGACCTGAAAACGAATTACTAAAAATGTTCATGAAACTGAGTTTTCTGTCCACTGCCTGTCAAAAGCAGCTGAAAAAAACGTCCGTTTTTTGGTGCGTTTTTCGTTTTTTGGAGCGTTTTTTTGAAGCGTCTTTGCTCTGCTTTTTAATGTATGCACAAATTAAGCCATTGGATGTAAGCTACACCCTACAGGTGGAGTTAACATGTTAAGTAGTCACTTCCTTTAGATCACTGTAGCCATTGTGAGCACATTGTCCTTTGTGTGCTGCTGCTGCGTGCTACTGCTTTATTACATTTTGCACCAGATTCTTGCACCAAAATCCACAAAAACCCACATTATCTTTCCATACAGCAAGATAACTGTATTGGCGCCAAAATCTGTAAAGAAAAGGATTTTAGCGCCAAACTCCCAAAAAACCCATTATTGCGCTATATTCCGTAAAAATAAAATATTTTTAGTGTCAGAAGCGAGATCAGTTTATTAGCGGCAAAATTTTTTAAGATATTGAACTAAGCCCCCAAACCCGTCAAAAATCGGATTCTGGCGCCGAAATCCGTAAAAAATGTATTTATTTGCGTCAAAAGCTAGATCACTTTATTAGCGCCAAAATGTGTAAAGATACGGATTTTTGCCCCAAAAGCCATAAAAAATGGATTCTTGCGCCAAAATCCGTAAAAAACGTATTTTTGCCATCAGAAGCGATATAACGTTATTAGCGGCAAAATCAGTAAAAAAAAATTATTTGTGTCAAAAAAATGTAAAAAAACGGATTTTTGCGCCAAAATCCATAAAAAACGTATTTTGGCGTCAGAAGCGAGATTACGTTAGTAGAGCCAAAATCAGTAAAAAAAAATTATTTTAGTGTCAAAAAACGTAAAAAAGTATTTTTGCGCCAAAATCCATAAAAAACGTATTTTTGGCGTCAGAGGCGAGATAACGTTATTGGCGCTAAAATCTGTAAAAAAAATTATTTTAGTACCAGAAAACGTAAAAAAACGGATTTTTGCACCAAAATGCGTAAAAAACGGATTTTTTGCGTCAGAACCGAGATAACGTTATTAGCGGCAAAATCAGTAAAAAAAATTATTTTAGTGTCAAAAAACGTGAAAAAACTTATCTTTGCGCAAAAATCCGTTAAAAAACGTATTTTTAGCGTCAGAGGCGAGATAACGTTATTGGCGCTAAAATCTGTAAAAAAAATTATTTTTGTGCCAAAAAAACGTAAAAAAACTGATTTTTGCGCCAAAATGCGTAAAAAACGTATTTTTGGCGTCAGAAGCGAGATAACGTTATTAGCGCCAAAATCAGTAAAAAAAATTATTTTTGTGTCAAAAAAAGCAAAAAAACGTATTTTTGCGCCAAAATACGTAAAAAAAAGTATTTTTGGCGTCAGAGGTGAGATAACGTTATTGGCGCTAAAATCTGTAAAAAAAATTATTTTAGTGCCAAAAAACGAAAAAAAACGTATTTTTGCGCCAAAATCCGAAAAAACCGTATTTTTGGCGTCAGAGGCGAGATAACGTTATTGGCGCCAAAATCTGTAAAAAAAATTATTTTAGTGCCCAAAAACGTAAAAAAACGGATTCTTGCGCCAAAATCCGTAAAAAACCTTGTTTTTGGCGTCAGCGGCGAGACAGCGTTATTAGCAGCAAAATCTGTGGAAAAAATTATTTTAGTGCCAAAAAACGTAAAAAAATTGATTCTGGCGCCAAAATCCGTAAAAAACGTATTCTGGCGCCAAAATCCGTAAAAAACATATTTTCATCATCAGTAGCAAGGTAACTTTATTAACACCAAAATATGTGTAGAAAAGGAGTTTAGCATCAAAATCTGTAAAAAAAACAGATTCTGACGCCAAAATCTGTAAATAATGTATTTTTAGCGAAAAAAATATGAATTGCGCAAAAATCGTTAGCGACCAAAGCGTGATCATTTTATTACAAAAGGTACAAAAAAGGACACATCAGACACTAGAATGCAGATTTGATAATGAATAACCTTTGTTACACCCACTATAGGTTGGACTTGGGTCTCCTGGGAGGGTTTTCATTGAAAAAACGCGCCAAAAGACGTCCGGCGCTTCCCATAGACTCCTGTAGTAAATTTTCTGCTCTGCCGTTTTTTAGAGCATGTTGCAAAATACGACCAGTGAAGAAAACCAGCAGAAAAAAGCAGCTCAGTGCAGACAGCGGGAGGGTTTTACAATAGAGTCTATGGGAGATGATTACAGTCGTTTTTCCAGCGTTTTTAGAAAACGAAAAACGCTGAAAAAACGGACGTTTTTCTGTGCAGTGGAGACAGAGCCTTACAGTTCGGTTATCTGGCGCTGCCTTGTAACGGACCAAGCACCCGTGTGTCCATTACACGATTGGGAAAGATTTGTATCCACTAGGAGTAAACAGTGATACATTGTTGCAGCCTCTGAGTCCTCCTGGCCAATCGCCAGAGCCGAGTGGAGTCACATGACACTGCCCCACAATCCTGACTTTTATTACCCCTTTATATGCACCTTTAAATATTAGTAACTGGGGGCGGGGGGGTTACCCGGTTTGGATGTGTGCAATGCATAATTTACCTGCCAAAAACAGTGAGGGCCGGCATCATCTGCCAACCCCAATGTCAGGACCCACTGGGCCTAGAGCCAACCAGGGTTATATAGAGAACCAAGCTCTACCCTTGTAGAACTGGAGGTGGATAGACAGGGGATCTACTGTGTTGGTGAAGGGTCCTCATCTACCTGGAGCCCCCGGTGAGTGGGGTTGGTCTAGCTGATGGACCCTCAGCTCTTCTCTAGGGACCACCTCTCTGTCTCCTGAGCCTTGGGGGTCACATTGACTGACCTGAGGACAATTCCTTGTGCAGTTGCCTCATGGGGAAGTAGAGGAGCTCTTCCTGAAGGGAAGGATCGCCGTCCGCAGAGAGGTAGGTGCCATAGAAGTCTTTGAGGTTGAAGCCCTCACGGTGGTAGTTTTTGCGGCTGCTCCCTTCCATCCTGTGTGTGAAGGGGAGCGGACCTTCGGGTTATAAAGACACAGGAGGCAATGTTTGTACTTCTCATCGGTAATAAGGCTCCAAATATGTGAGAACTGCGGCGTCTGATGACTGCGTGCACCTGTACTAGATTGTACTTCTGCCTTTAGGACACAAAGCACCTGTCAGCTTTTCAACAACCTCCAGGTTACACAGGGTGAAACTGTAACAGAGTCAATGATCCTTAGATGTTAATTGAACTCTACTGTAAATCAGTTGTGTAGATTTATCTATTCTATTCATTGATATAGCGCCGTTATATACCGCAGTGCAGTGCAGAGATCGTCATCAGTTACATCGCTCCCCGTCCCCATTGGGACTCAGTCTACAGTAATCTAAACATTTACCTGTCACAACCTTATTGTAGTGTGGGGGAAACCAGAGAACTCAGAGGAAACCCAAGGAGAACATACAAACTCCTTGGAGATGATGTCCTTGGAAGAATCTGAGCTCAGGACCTCAGCGCTGCAATGTAGCAGTGCTAACTACTGAGCCACCATGTTGTAGTAGTGCTAACCACTGAGCCACCATGTTGTAGGAGTGCTAACTACTGAGCCACCATGTTGTAGCAGTGCTAACCACTGAGCCACCATGTTGTAGGAGTGCTAACTACTGAGCCACCATGTTGTAGCAGTGCTAACCACTGAGCCACCATGTTGTAGCAGCGCTAACCATGAGCCACTTTGTTGTAGCAGTGCTAACTACTGAGCCACCATGTTGTAGCAGTACTAACCACTGAGCCACCATGTTGTAGCAGAGCTAACCACTGAGCCACTATATTGTAGCAGTGCTAACCATGAGCCACTATGTTGTAGTAGTGCTAATTACTGAGCCACCATGTTGTAGCGGTGCTAACCACTGAGCCACTATATTGTAGCAGTGCTAACCATGAGCCACTATGTTGTAGTAGTGCTAATTACTGAGCCACCATGTTGTAGCAGTGCTAACCACTGAGCCACCATGTTGTAGCAGTGCTAACCACTGAGCCACCATGTTGTAGCGGTGCTAACCACTGAGGCTCCATGTTGTAGTAGTGCTATCCACTGAGCCACTATGTTGTAGTAGTGCTACTACTGATCAATATACGGAGCCGCCCTTTTCAGGGCGATAACTCCCTTTAAGTAGGATTATAATAGCCATCTATTTGGGATAGTTGAAGATGAGTTTACATCTTTCCCTCACAGCCCAGGTTTGGACATCACTGAATATTGAAATATGAGTGGCGACTTCCGGTTCTGGCGCAGACATGGGATGAGCTAGCGGACGGAGCTCCTGAGCAGCGGACCTTAGCCGACAGCCTAAAACCCGCCGTGGATACCTGACCCGCACAGGTCCACTACCAGACCCCACCGCTACTCAATGAGACCCTTGCATGCAGGAGCGGCCACGGGAAGCCGGACTTAGAGGACCCACCCGGCGCCCACCTACCACTCCTGCCTCGTGGCACTGATAGGCAGCGGAACGAGCGGCCTGTGCCAGGCATTATCTGCACCACAACGGATCCCTGAGAGCGCGCGGTGAGCGGAACAGGCATCTTCCCAGAGGTATACCACCGAAGCACGCACCAGAACTGCAGGCGCTGATCTCGTGCTGCATTCCACCCCTCTGCTTGTGGAGTCCCGACAGGGCACCCGCACCCCTGCACCAGTGTTTCCGTGCCGACCCTTGCCTCGGGCGCGCTCCCGCAACGTCCCGGCGCCCCTGAATTCCATCGGAGAACTGCGAGCTGCATCACTCGCGCCCAGGTACCAGGGGATAGGAACTGGTAGTGGCCCTCAAGCCGCAAACATACTGAAATAACACTGTACGGAGGACCAGAGAGTCCCAATAGCAGGAAAAGAACCCTGAACTGCCCAGCTAATAACTAATGTCAGCTGCCCGCCTCCTTCACGCGGCTCTTGGCGCGAAACTCAAGCGGGACAGACAGCCGCCATTTTCCCACTGTAAGGCTGGGCTCCCTAATAGCAGTATTTGAGACCAAACTCTTCCTGCAGTGAAAGCCTGCATAAGCTTAGCACCGCTACAGATATTTCACTGCTCTGCAGCAATAAACCTCAAATCACATCAGCAGCTACCCTGCATCTGACCAAGCATCACTTTTACACCCTAGAAGTGACCAGGAAATTCATGATACCACAATACAAAGTCAGTTAAGCAATACAGCACAGCAATAGAAACACCTCTAGCCTTCCATAAAGAGACACTATTATTGCTGCTTACTACTGAAATAAGAACCCACATTGTCTATATTCATCTCTTCTGAAGACCCAATTAACAATACTTCATTCCCTTGTGCACGCGTCCCTCCAACTAAGCTAGTACATGGAAAAATATCTAAGCAAGATGGTCGAATCAAAAATAAACCAAACACCTCCCAAAAAAGACAAAATACAGGGTCCAGCCCCCCCCTGAACCGTCATTTCAAGACGACGTGCAAGTTCACTCGCAGGATACATTCCGGATATCTACTACTGACTGGAGTGAGACACCAGAGATGCTGGCAAGTTCTGCCCCCCCCCAGTCCTCACCGACTCTCACAAAATTCAAGAAGCGGCCTCACCCCACACTGACCCGTCTGCACACATCTTTGAAGACATTGTCACTGAGGTTGCCAACCAAATATCCACAGACCTACAAAAATCATGGTTGGCATCAGTGACCAGATTGGTGGCACAGGTCAAGACCGAAGTAAAGGGTTCAAGCAGATAGACTAGATGAACATATACTCTCATGAGTGACCTCAGAGCTACACCGAACCGAGCATAAGATACAACTCTCTGACCATACTCCAGGAAATAAACGACTCAAATGACAAGCTAAGAAGACCTAGAAATAGGTCCTCGACGCAACAACCTGAGAATCCTAGGTGTCTCTGAGTTCAATTCCACTGGCCATGCTATGGCGAAAGAGAACTCCCGAAGCTCTGGGGCTCACACCACTCCTTGCAAAGTCAAACGAGCCCACCCTAGGCCCGGAACTGAGAAAGATGGCCCGAAGACCAAACCCATACGATGGTATCTCCCCTACCTTGAGAGAAAGGCCTCGCCAAATTATCGTGAAATACCTGGACTTCCACAGACAAGTGGCGATTCTAAGGGCCTTCAAGAGGCTAAAATCCGAACCTTATCTTCAAGGGGAGGAAGATCTTCTCTTTGAGGATTTTCGCCGAGGATGTGGGTGAGAAGGAGAATGGCCTTCTCTCCCCCAATTTGTTCTATTCATTCAGTAACAGATTAAATATGCCTTGTATACCCAGCAATTTTATGATCTCCACAGAAATGGAATACATCGACCTTCCACTCTCCGACGAATGCTAGACAATCACCTAGAGGACGTGAGCCTGGCAACTCTAACCCCCTTCACCTCGACCTTCAGACAGTTCTATTCTACCTCACCTAATTGGATTTAACAAAAAACCCACTTCCAAAGTGATCCCCGGGTTCCCTGGAGGCAGAGAAATAACATTCAGCCCATCCCCCACCTCCCTCGACCTCAAGCCCGAAAGAAAACAAGAAAGCGACAGCCCACACGTGAGGTTCCATAACTGCCCTGACCCACTTTCCATAAAAGGAACCTACTCCCAATGGACACGGCGACTCATTGATAATTCTTATTATCAATACTGATGAGCAGAACTCTCTAATTCTCGATGCATACCTGTTGACTGAGACTTTCCCCAGTATCCTTTCATATAATTCTGTTTGGCCGCCACAGAAGGCTAGCGGAGGTGAGTACCCGCATATAGTTCACGGCCCCCCCTGATACAACCATCGGTGAGCATCCCTTGCACTGTATCAAACCTCCAATATTTGGGGTGGTTGGTCCCAAAACTGGAATTGTGAATCTGAGCCATCCCCTGGTCCTTTGCCCTGATGTGGTTATAACGTCCCCGGGTTATACGTTCCTGTGGCTCCGCGGGGGAAACTCCCTTTGGACCATTCTTCTATATGGGAAGACCCGAGGTAGAATCACTCAGGGGCGAGGAGGCCACCCTCATGCATCATTTCGATGTGGGAGCTCCCTGCTTAATGAGAACACTCCCAGCATATCAGGTGCAAGTGTTAAGTTCTGGTTTAGACTATTGTATTATTTTGCTACAGTAAAGTTACCCCCCTTCCGCTAGCGTGGATAACTCCAGCTGCTATAACTGGTAACCCATAAACACTTGTTCATGCCCTTAGAGGAAAAAAGTGAAGGCCAATCGCACAGTTGGAGGAGGAGGTGGTCTGTAATTCCTCCACTCCAAGTGCTATAGTCCGTAGTGCCGTTGTGTTTTTTATTTTTTTACTAATAGTTTTGTTTACACATTTAAATCACCAGAAACGATAATTAACACTAATCTACTAGTTAGTTTTGAAAATGAAAATAGTCGCATTGGAACGTCCAAGCCTGCGTTCGCTTCAAACTCAAGAATGGAACTTGAGACATTTAAGACCGTCTGAACGGCATAGCAATTTTTGCAGGAGACACCCTAACAGAAGCCCAGACACTTCAGATGAAGGGCTCATGGTGGGGACAGGTCCTATGGTTCCCCAAACGGCGAATCATAAAGCAGGAGCGTACTCTCCACGATAGTGAGCAAACATTTACAAGGGACAGTGACCTCCACGAGCCTGACACAGAAGCTAGATGTTTAATTGTTAGGAGCAAGATACAAGACTAAATATTTTCTTTTCATAATAAATATGGACCCAACACGAAAAGAAGTCGGTGACTTTCTAAAAACAGATGTACCCATAATCCTAAATGATCGACAGTGAATTAAAATAGCCAGTGGAGATCAACTCTGAGATCTCAGACTTAGAAGACAGAGATAAGTAAGGTGAAACATCAGGTACTGTCCTCTCAAAAAATTACCCGAATTAAGTTATAGGAAATTTTAAAGGTTTGGGTGGGGGGGGGGGGGGGGGGGGGGGGGTTGTATTATATATTTTGAGTGTTGTTTAGTATTATAGAGGTTAAAAATGCGACCCCTGGAGATTGCTTAACACGGAAGGAAAGGGCAACCTACTAGACTACTACCCCCTGAGGACTCGCCTAGGACCGAGTCCCGCCTCGCCTCCCTATTACCATACACAACCACTATAAACTGCGAGTAGCGGATGCACAAGAACCTTACCATCTACACACCTCCACCACCCCATAAACCCCGCTCCACTGATGACAAAAAGCCACGCGGGACCGATTACATATGGAGGCTTTCCCCACTCCTACTGTACACCACGGACGCATCCAATAGCAACCACAATGCAGGGAAGTAGTTCCTGCCTCCCCCAAAACACCAGTCACCCCCTGACCAACAGGATCCTCCACACTCTATAAGTGGTATCCAGCAAACGCCGGTCCAGCCCGGCAACCAGTAATGCCACCGTCTCTCCTGAACACAAAAGGCACGCCCGCGCCCCGCAACGCCCCCAACCTACCCCACTACGCACCGTCAACAACACCCGTTCCCCACCATCCATCCCACTAGCATCGCACCCCGCACCCATGCATAGCCCCGCCCCACTTCACAACAAGATGCGACAAGGTCAGGTCCCCCCCGTCGCCCACCCGCCGCGGTACTACAGTCTTTGAGGCGGCGGCGTCCCAGAACCTTGAACTAGGGACCCCATCCGGGAACACTAATGGCACACTATTGCCCGCGGGTACCCCACCCGCGCCAGCTCCAATGCCATTTAACAAAAACCACGGAGAGGGACAATCAAAAGAAAGGGAAGAAGAAGATCATTGAACTTCACCCTTCATTTACACACACCGCTATACACTGAGATGAGAAGTTAGACCCTCACAAATCTAAAATGCAGTGTGAAGAACAATAAAACATCCATGCCATCTCAGTACGCAGAGTGGCAACCTATGCTCCTCCCGAAATCCGCACGCTGCGATAGAAAGCCGCAAACACTCGAATCTAAAAAATAAATAAAGCCCCGGGCCCGGGATGGCAACACAGGGCGATTTCTACAAAGCCCCTGAAATCTAAGTTTCCCCCCGAGCCCTTCAGACAGTATTAAAAACTCTTACCTATCTGGAACACAAAATCCCTACGCCGACAACAAACACGAGCATACCAACACCAACACCCCCTAAAGCCGGGAAGGATCCCCGTTTTAGCCTCATCCAAGGTCGTCCCATTTCCATGATCAACCGTAGACTCAAATTGCTAGCTAGAGATTATGGCCGACCGATTAGCCCCGTTAAATCCAAAACTCATATTAACCACCAAGATGGCTTCGTCCCAAGTATTAGGGGCCGGGCGGAGGGCCAACATTAGAAAAGGTTCAACTTATAACAAGGATAAGGTCAAAAAGAATCCGCAACCACCGAACACCCACTTTTCGGCACAGTTTGACCGTCACACAGAGAAGGCCTATTGACATTGTCCATGGGCTGGTTAGACATGTCCTATCCAACATAGGACCTCACGGGTCCATACCTTACCTTTCATCAGGCTCTCTATCAGACCTGGCAAAGTACAGGCCCGCCACCATCGCCGGATGCGGCCCGCGGCGAATGCCCAGGTCAGCTAATATAGCGCAGCCGGCCCTCCGGCGGCCGGATATTGCTTGAGGGAGGAGCGCCGCGGGCCGTCAGTGCTACGATTGCTAGGTGAATTTAGAGCAGCGAAACCGCGGGTGAACTCACTGCTCTAGCCTCACCGCGCCGCTGCCCGCTCTCCTCGGCGCACGACAGTAATAACTCTGTGCGGGCCCGAAGATCGAGGAGCAGACGGAGGAGCGTCCCGGCCGCTAGGCGGCATGACCGTCATCACACGCCCACACAGCCTGGGAAGCTCCTCGGCAAGAAGAAGCGCGCGTTCACTGACTATGCCCGTGAAGCATACCGCCCCGGAGCGACTACGAGTATAGAACAAAAACCAAAACTGCCCACCCCCTCACACCCATCCATTTTTCCCCCCCCCACCCTCACACACACCCAGCCATTGTTTCCCCACCACCCTCTCTTGACCACCCTCAATCCTGTGGTACCACACCTGTCTCACAAAAACCCAGCCAGTGCGCCACACCACACTAACTGTACAAACCAGCCTGGGACACAGCCAATCTATCGTATACCAGCCGGGGGAATCATACCTAACTATCTATAAACCATACTGGGAACACACCTGGCTTATCTATATACTGCCTGGGAACACACCTGGCTAACTCTATACCTGCCAGGCGGGAGATACCCAACTATCTGTATACCTTCCCTGGGGACACACCTCACTATCTATAATACCTGCCTTTGGGCCCCCCCTCGCATATACACCACACACACTACCATGCCGTCGGTGACTACAGCCTAGCTATAAAACTCTGCCTGAGGGACACACCACACAAACTATATACCAGCCTAGGGACACATCCAATATCTGTATACCTTCTTGTGGGACATACATCGCCTCAACCATCATATACCTGCCTAGGGACACACGACACTATATATCTGCCTGGGACAACACTCACAATCTAAATACCTCCTGGGGACACAACCACCCATCTATAACTGCCTGGGGGACACACCTAACTCACTATATACCTGCCTGGGGGACACACACGTAACAATCTAAATACCCTGCCTGGGGGACACACCTAACTATCTTGATATACCTGCCTGGAACACACCTTATTACTTTATACCTGCCTGGGGGACACGAGCCAACTATCAGTATAGCCTGCCCTGGGACACACCTCACTATCCTATAACCCTCCAGGGGGACACACCTAAAGCTATCTGTAATACCTGCCTGTGGGACCAACACCTCACCTATCTATATACCTGCCTAGGGACCACCACCTCACTATATATAACTGCCTGGGACACACCTCACTATCTAGTATACCATGCCTGGGGACACACCCAACTATCTATATACCTAGCTGGGGACCACACCTAGACTATCTGTATACCTGCCTGGACACACCCTCACTAATCTATATACCAGCGCTAGGGACAAACCTATTTCACTATATAACCTGCGTGTGCCAGGTGACACACCTCACTATCTATATACCCTGCCTGGGACACACCTAACTATCATATATACCGAGCCAGGGGGACACTACCAACTATGTATAACCCTGTATGGACACACCTAGCTATCTAGCTATCAAATATAAATACCTGCCTAGGGACACACCTCACTATCTATATACCTGCCTAGGACATAACACCTCATTATATAACTCCTGGGGACCCCACTCACTATCTATATACCTGCCTGGGGACACCACCTAACTATCTATTATACCTTCTCTGGGGACACACCTAACTATCCAGTATACCTTCTGGGGCCACACCTAGCAATCAAGCTAACTATATACCTGCCTAGGGCACACCTAGCTATATATCTGCCTGGGGACACACCAAGCAATCTATATCCCTGCCTGTGGACACACCTAACTATAACCCTTGCCTGTGGACACTCGCTCACTATATATCTGCCTGGGGACACACCTAACCTATCTAAATACCTGCCTAGGGGAACAGCACCTACCAAACTATAAACCAGCCTGTGACAAACACCTAACTACTATATACCTGCCTGGGGAAAACCACCTCACTATCTGTATACCTGCCTGGGGACACACCTCACTATCTTGTAAACCCTGCCTGGGGACAACACCTCACTATCTTATATACCTGCCTGGGGGACACACCAACTATATACCTCTGGGACACTCCTAGCTATCTATATACCTACCTGGGGACACACCTCACTATATATCTGCCTGGGAACACTACCTCAACTATATCTAAATACCTGCCTGGGGACACACCAAGCTATCTGTATAACCTGCCAGGGGACACACGACACACCTAGCTATCTGTATACCTGCCTAGGGGGACACATCCTAGCAATCTGTATAGCTGTCCTGGGGACATCACCTATCAATATATCCTGCCTAGGGACAACACCACTATCTATATATCTGCCTAGGGACAAAACCTCACTAAATTACTGCCAGGGAACACCTAGCTATCTATAAAACCTGACTGGGGAATACTAACTATCTATAAATACCTGCCTGGGGACACACCTGGCTATCTCTATAACCTGCCTGGGGACACGACCTAACTATAAATCGGCCTGGGGACACACCTGGCTATCGTCTATAAACCTGCCTGGGGACACACCAAACTATTCTATATACCACCTGGGGACATACCTAACTATAATACCAAGCCTGTGTGGAGTATAATAACTAAATACTACTGCCTGTTATGGACCCTACCTAACTAGATACCGTGCCTAGGGGAGCTGTACCATCTAGATACCTGCCTGAGGGAAGCTGTACCTTATCTATATACCTGCCATGATGGGAGCATGAACCTATCTATATTCCTCTACCTAGGGGGACTTGTCCCTATCAATATACCTGCCTGCGGGTGAGCATGTACCAATCTATCACCTATGACTGAGGGGAGCTGTGTAACCAATCTAATAAACCGTGCCTGTGGGGAGCAGTATCTTTATACCTGCCTGTGGGTACCTATATCTATTTACCGACAGAGGGGAGCTGTATATACCTTCCAACAGAGTGGACATCTACATACCTACTGTCACGGAAGCACCGCAACCCACTCTCGGGTCACAGGGCGCATCCTGCCCCCTACTTTCAGCGGGCCCCAGTCCCGCACCTCGGGTCCGGGTCCGCTCGTCCTCTGCCCGGGTCCCCGGTGACTTGCCCGGACCGACGCCGTCCTTGCCCGCGTCCGTCTCGGTCCCTCACGTGCGCGGCCCGCCCCCTTAGGGACGCGAGCCGGCAGTCAGAGATTTGAAGACAGTGCGCCGGTAATTGGCCATTACCGGGCACTGCTCCTGTTTTGGCCCAGCCCTTCCCATGGCCTTTGCCGTGATTCTTTTAGTGCTCATGCCTAATGGGATAGGCTTGATCCAGAAAGCCTGTCTTGCCTACCGTGTACCGAACCCATTTGCTTACGTTTATCGACCACGAACCTCAGCCGCCTGCCCTGACCTTCTGCCTGTCCCCGACTACGAGCCTGACTGCCGATTCTGTACCTCGCCTAACCTTGGCCGCCACCGCAGGCAAGCCCCGCCAGTGGTAGTGACTGGAGACTCCCTCCGCGCAAGTCCATCCCGCTTTGCGGGAGGGCTCTGGTTAATACCGGGACCTACTTATATTCCGACCGCTGGTGTTGGTGCTTACGCCATCGCCTGGCGTTGGTCCTGTGGAACCACCTCCAGATCCGTTACAGTAAGATCCGGGCCATGGATCCCGCCAAGGTGGGGGGGGGGTTTTTTCCTTGCCGAGCGGCGCCAACATCACCACTGTCGTGTCAAGCAAATCAAAACAGAACACGCAGCATCACAGCAAGCTCGAGCAGCTCTCCTCCATGATGCAGCAGCTCATCGCCAATCAAGCAGCACAGTCCGGCTGCAGTGTCCTCCCTGGCGGTCGCTCCTAGTTGTTCCTAAGCTTCGCTTGTCCCATGCCGACAAAGTTGACGGGGACCCTAAGGCCTGCAGGGTCTTCATCACCAGTGCTCCCTCACGTGAACTTATGGCTGGTCAGTTCCCTTCGGAGAGATCCAAGTGCCTCGTGGTCCGTCTCCTCTCTGGTAAAGCCCTGCCGGGCAACTCCACTCTGGGACCGAGGCGATCCGGTCACCGCTGACCCTGGTGACATTTCTACAGAGAATTCCGTAGTGTCTTCGAAGGAGCCCTGCCCGTGCTTCGTCTGCTGAAACCGCCCTGTTGAACCTGCAGCAAGGGAACGTGGGAGACTACGCCGTGCATTGCCGCACACTTGCATCGGAGCAGGCTGGAACGATGCAGTCGTTGTGCACCACGTTCAAGAAGGGCTCTTCCAGCATATTAAGGATGCTCCTCGCCACCCGGACTCTACGATCTTCTTTAAAGCGCGAGCTCATCTATTGTCTAACCGGATAGGATACCGCTTCGCAGAGAGACATGAAAAGGAGCTCCCGCCAAGAGCAAGAACCAGTCCTACCACGCCGCTGTCCCGGCCTGCTCCCGATGTTTCAACGGCCTCCACAGCCTCCTTCCCAGCCACCGAGGAAGAGGCCGTGCCAAGTGCATAGAGCCCACCTACTCCGCAGGAACTTGACACAACGGGCGTAAGGAATAAACCTCTGTCTCTACTGTGGCAGCCCTGGAACATCTCCTCAGCGGGTTGCATGACTCCGTCACGCGGCGGCACGGGGAGATGAGCGCACCTAGCTACGTGGAGAGGCGTCCCTAGGTAAGTCGGTCTCTCTCCTGCGTCTGAACATACCCGTCAGGTCAGCACGGAAGTTCGGGACCCACTTTCAAAGCTTCAGCCTTCTGGACTCCGGTTCGGCTGGGAACTTCTTGGACGCTGCCGAGTGTCTACAACACAATCGTCCCTGGTTCTTCCTGGAGAAACCCCTACCATCTCCTCCGTCAGTGGGGAGATCCTCAGCGATCTAGTCCATACGTACGGAACCACTGTTCCTTCAAATTGGAGCACTGCATAAAGAGAGACTGTCTTCAAGTGTTACCCGGTCTTCCTCGCCATCCTATTGGGCCTTCCGTGGCTCAGAACATTCCCCCGGTGCTTGACTGGCATACAGGCGAAGTTTTTGCGGATGGGGCCCAGAAGTGTCGGTCACCGCTGTTTGGTGGCGCCTCGCCCGGGCTTCCCGCATACTCCGGTACTCCGGCTTAAGCTCTAGTGGGTCTCCCAGCATCATATCGTGAGTTATCTGATTCTTTTCCGTTGATGCAAGCAAGACTTGCCCGCCACATCGTCCATATGATAGCCCGATTGGATCTCATGCCTGTACTTCACCCTCCTCGGGGCAGAGTCCTACCCCTTATCCATTCTGAACTCAAGCCAGTGTCTGAGGGTACATCCGGAAAATCTGCAGAAAGAATTATTCGAAAGTCCTCTTCTCCCACAGGAGCAGGATTCTTCTTCATGGAAAAGAAGGACGGCTCCTTACGACCCTGCATCGACTACCGGGGTCTGAACCAAGATCACGTAAAAACGGTAAGCCTCCTACCGATGATCACGGAACTATTCGACCGTCTACAGGGCGTCAAGGGTCATTTTCCCAACTGATCTGAGAGGGGCCAACAATTTAGGTCCGTCCGCAGAGGGGGATGAGTTGGAAGACAGCCTTGGTCAACACCAGAGAACAGGACACTTCGAGTACCTGGTGATGCCTTTCGGACTCTGTACTGGCCTTGCCGTCTTCCAGGAGTTCGTTAACGTTGTCTTCAGGGATCTTTCTCTATACTGTGTCGTGGTCTACCTGGACGACATCCGTGATATACTCTCCTGATCTTGAGACTCACCGCCTTCACGTCCGCCAAGTGCTACAAAAGCGCCTACGAGCTATCACTTTATGCCAAATTAGGAAGTGCCCTCTTCCATCAAGCTCATCCTTCCGTTCCAGGGGTTAATATTATCTGGACCAAGGCTACGGATGACCCACCAAGTTGTCAGCCCACGTATTGCAATGGCCACGCCCAGTGGGTCCTTCGGGCCATACAACGTTTCCTGTGACTTCTGCAACTTTTACCAGCCAGTTTATTCCGCACTTCTCCATGCTGATAGGGCTCCCATTGTGGCCCTTACGAGGAAGAACGGCAATCCCCGGAGCGGGCCTATCCTGTGCCCCGAGGAAGCGTTCTCCAAGCTAAAAACGGCCCTTTGCCGTCAGGCGTCCATCTGTCGCGGCCAACCCAGCGAAACCCTTCTTCCTGAAGTAGACGCACTCATCGGTAGGCGCTGGAGCGTCCTCACCAAAAAGGGCCACAGGCAAAACATCACTTTTGCTTCTTTTCTAAAACCTTTTCACAGGCGGAGAGGAAATTACACATGGAATCGGGAATTATTAGCCATAAAACTGGCCCTGGAAGAATGGCGTATTTGCTGTAAAAAAAAAAAGAAAAAAAAAAAAGAAAAAATATAAAAACAAAAAAGAAAAAAAAAATAGCAAAATAAAAAAAAAAAAAATAAAAAAGAAAAAAAAAAATAAAAAGAAAAAAAAAAAAAAAAAAAAAAAAAAAAAAAAAAAAAAAAAAATAAAAAAACAAAAAAAAAAAAAAAAAAAAAAAAAAAACAACAACACAAAACAAAAAAAAACCCAAAAAAACAAAAAACAAAAAAAAAAAAAAAACAAAAAAACAAAAAAAAAAACAAAAAAAAAAAAGAAAAAAAAAAAAAAAAATGTAAAAAAAAAGAAAAAAAGGGGCCCGCATCCCATATGTATCTACTCGATCATAAAAAACCTCTCAGTACCTCCAGACTGCCCAGCGACTTAATCCACGCCAGGCTAGGAGTTCGCTTTTCTTCTCTCGCATTAATTTTCAGATTCACTTCCGCCCTGCCGAGAAAAACGTGAAGGCTGATGGCCCTCTCCCAGCCTCCGATGTGGTGGGAGAAGAAGCGATCCCAGAGCACCATAATCCCCCGAACGCCTTATCTCCGCACCCCTGTCGACCTCCGGCACGTCCCACCGGGGAAGAAATATTCCCCCTGCCTTACCGTAGGCGTATCCAGAAGTATGGTGGTCACGCACACAGGTGGGGCCGGCATTCCGTTGCCCACAAAAGACCGTTTCACCCTGAATTTCCGGTACTATTGGGTGGCAGGACCTCCTAAGGAACTTTAAAGAGTTCAGTCCCAGGCCGTGTACCTCCTTTGCTCGCAACAAGGCTCTCGCCACAAGCAGCAGGTCTCATGCTAAACCCACTGACCCATCCCTAACGCAACCATGGTCTGCACGTGGCGATGGACTTCATAACTGACCTACCCCTCGTCGTCCCTGTAAAACCGTTGTGTGGGTGGTGGTAACCGTTTCTAAAATCGCCCATTTTGTCCCCCTTGCGCAGGATCTGCCTTCAGCCCCCCGCCTGGCCGTAGCTATTTTTTCTCCACATTTTTTCGTCTGCACAGGTCCTCCCTCTCCAAATCACTCTGATCGGGGGTGCAGTTCCGTTTCTAAATTCAGGCGGGCCCCTTAGCGCTTAACTCCAGGTGAAAGCTGACTTCTCCTCGGCTTACCACCCTCAGACGAATGGCCAGGTGGAGAGTGTGAATCAAGTTCTGGGATGTTACCTGCGCCATATCTGCTCGGCAAGATGACTGGGCCAACTTACTTCCTCACTATAGTCAGAGTCCGCGGGTGCCTCTCCCTTCTACGTGGTGTACGGCCTATATCCCCGCCCACCTCTCCCGCTAGCATCCTCATCCGAGGTCCCACCTGCTGACACTCTGGTCCAGACATAGAGACCCATTTGGTCCCTGGACCCCCAACCCTGCTACCTGGCGTCTTGACCGCATGAAAGGCGCAGGCAGAATAAAAGAAGAAGCCTCCGGCTGACTTCTTCCCGGTAGATAAGGATGCTGTCCAGTCCAGGATATGTCCGCCTCAAAATCCCCACCTACAACTGGACCACGCCGCTTTGTAGGTACACCTTTCAGAGGTCCATAAGCGCATAAACCCGTTGGCGCAATAAACTCCGCACCTCCTACCATGCGAATCCCGAACTCAATTCCATGTCTCGCTACTAAAACCTCTGGTCATTAATCGCTTCTCTCAGAAGCAGTCCCTCCTCTGTCTGTGGCAGAAGCCTGCTAATGTCCTATGCAAGGTTAAAGAAATCCTGGGATATGAGGAGGACTAGAGGGAAACACTTTTATTGACTGGAAGGGTTCTCGTGCCCGAGGAAAGATGAGTGGAACCGGAGGAGAAACATCCTGACCGCAGCGTTAATTCAAACTTTCTCCACTCTAAAAAATAAGGTGGGACCCAAGGGTGGGGGTACTGTCACGATGCCCCTCCCACCCCTCGTCCCGGGTCACAGGCCGCATCCGTGCCCCGACTCTGAGCGGAGCCCCTCCCGCACCTCGGGTCCGGGGACCACACTCCCGCTGCCCTCGTTTCCCCTGGTGAGCTAACACGGCCCGCTCCAGCGTCCCGTCCGACCTCGGTCCCCTCGGCGTGCGCGGGCGCCGCCCCTTAGGAGCGCGCGCCCTGGCAGTCTGAGAATTGAAGGGACATATGCGCCGGTAATTGGCCATTACCGGGCCACTTGCTCCTGTTTGGCCCAGCCTCATCCCAGAGGCCTATGCCGGATCTTTAGTGCAATCATGCCTATTGTAAATCGATTCCCGAAGCCTTGGTCTTGCTATCCAGAGTACCGAACCATTTGCTTACGTTTACCGACCACGAACCTTGCCGCCTGCCCTAAAACATCGTGCCTGTCCTACGTTCACGAATCACAGCCGCCTGCCCTGACCTTCTGCCTGTCCCCGACTACGAGTCCTGACTGCCGATTCCGTACCTCGCCTACCCTTTGGCCGCCACCGCAGGCAACACCGCCAGTGGAAGCGACCTGGTGGACTCCCGCCGCAGCAAGTCCATCCCGCTTTGCGGGGGGGGGGGGGGGGCTCTGTGAATACCGGACCCACTTAGATATCCACTCCCTGTGTGTGCTTACGCCATCGACTGCTGTGGTCCAGAGTATCCACCTCCAGACCGTTACAACCTACCCTTACTGAGTAAGCTGAATATACTCCTTACTGTGTACCATCATATATATAGAGTATAAAGATACAACCCCCAGTAAGTTTTCACAAAGATAAGCCCCCCAAAACTTTTTTTTTCCCGTTCATCCTATGTTTTTATTTTTTTTTTTTTGTTTTTTTTTTTTAGGTCCGGCCCCCCAAAACCAATCGTACTTTCTCATGCGGCCCCATGGGAAAATTAAATGCCCAACCCTGCTCTATATCAAAATCCAAAAGCAGAGTGTGGCTGCGGGCTATATCTCGAAACCCATTACCCTAAAGCGGGAACACTACAGTATGCCCCACTTTTCACCATACCACTTCAAGTGTTAGCCATTTAGCCTCTAGCCCATTTTTTTTTAATTTTACTGATACTTTTGAGGTATCAAAGTGAAAGCGCAGGAACGACAAGGTAGCACTATTTCTGATGATTTAACATTATTCATGAAAGAACCTGAGAGAGCCTCCGAAATTATTCCAATGAACTTCAAATACTATCGCAAATGCACAGGAATCAAAATTAATGAAACTAATCTGGAAATGTTAAGGATCTCCCAAAAATGCTAAACCCCTTTAGGTTTCCCCAGCTAGATATCCACTCAAATTGTCACCGACTATCTATTAAATTACCTAGTATACAAATTGGAAAAATCCTAGATTCAATTCTACAATCAAAACTAACCTCCCTAATATTGAAAATAATTCAGGAACTAGATAAATGTCCCAAATTGCCCCCTATTGCTTTTTGCCCGCGGGCACCAGATCCCTGTGAGCTTTCCTAAACAGCTATACCCCTCCGAAACAATCCCCCTTGCTGCTGAGACTATGCTGTATCACAATCTAGTCCAAGCTAGTTTTTCCACAAATTTTTATGGTCACACAAACGACCCAGGATCTCAATCAGATAATTACAACTTCCCCAGCAATGTGGGTATTAACATTCCGGACATCCGAAAATATACTTTAGCCCTGTACCCTTAGGCATTGTATTGACTGATCAAGAATACTTACAGTCTACACCGAATACGACCTTGGAGGCGCAGATACTCCGCACCTTGGAGCATATCACTCTATTGCACACTGATTTGCGAATATACCCCCGGATATTCAGGTCCTGTGACTTTTAGCGTGAACGATAGCGACTTGTAAAATCTTCCGCAAGTTTTTTTAAATTGCCAGCATGTACATCAAACAAATGCCCTTAATTGGCCACCCCGAATTCCCCCAAGGTTCTAAATAATGGGCAGAATAATATTAACCTCAGTCAAGTGGAGGGCTTTGAGGGGATCACTAAGGTAGGACACCTTTCAATTCCCCGACAATACAAATTCCTACTTGACCTGATCTGAGCTCAATCGCGTTGTATCATGTTCCAACCACCACCTTCGTACATATGGGCAGGTTCAATAGCTTCCTGAAAGCAAGGGTACAAACAGCTCCAACCAGGAATTCCCCACTAAGCCTTTTGATGACATTGATTGGCACTACCTCAAACATCCACTCCCTATCCAAAATCTATCGATCTCCGAGACCCGACTGCTCAAATACAGAAATCGACCTTGATCACCCGATGGACAAGGCATCCCTGACCAGGACAGTCCCTCGCTGTTTTGGAGGCTGGAATAAACTACGCAAAGCCCGTAACATGAAAAAAGTGGAGAGAGCCATCATTTTAGAAATATTCACCACGCCCATATACGCTTTTCCACAACCCTCCACACCCCAACGCCCCTCAACGTAAAACAGGCCTGCCTCCAAATGCCTGCTGCCCAAGTCGGATCTTTCTGCAATGGCCACTTGGAGTTTTCCTGACTCAATTCATTCTGGATTCAAACATTCATGCAACTCTCAGCCAAAATGGGATCCTCCCTGCCCCCCCACACCGACGAATTTCTGTTTCCACTACATCGACGATGTGAACAAGTCACAAACATTACACATTGCACTGCTAGCTGCAAAGAAATCTCCTTACTTATTGGATGGAAGTCTAAAACACCAGAGGTAGAGAGAGTGGGTACTATTGAAACATTACCTACAGATGGAGCTAGATAGAGTTGTGGAACTGGCCGAAAGAGACCCGAGCAAAGGTTCTTCGATGATTGGAACTCCTTTTTATAACAAACTTCTGAGCCAAATTGAGATAAAACACCTATCTCCCCTTTCCGACTCACAATGTACCTAGATGGTGAAAATGACTGGGACCCTTCGCAAGATGGGTTATGCTGACCTTACTTATGAGTCAGAAAGTGTACATCACATCTTGCTTAGAGAACAAACAAAAGGATATAAAACGTCAATTATATCAATCGCCTGTGCTACGGAGGTTAACATCACCCTCTCGGTTCTGGTGATACTAGGATTTGATTTGATCTGTTTCGATTTTAAGTGTTTGTTATTGTTTGATTGGCTTAGTAGACATCCTACTTAAAATCAGATATGAATACATTTTCCTGCCACGATGCATATATGTATCGATGTGATGAGGAGTGGGGAGGCTCAAGGCAGAAACACCTGTGAGTTTGGTTTTTTTCCCAATATTTCTGGGATTTTGGACCCCGTTCCACTGTGGGTGGGGAGCTGGATCTAACTAGCGGAGTTGTCCCTCCACCTACCACCGGTGTCGATGCTGGGCCTTAGCCATTCCTCACCAGATCACTTTGAATCTTTGTAGTTTATCTGTCCTCAAGATTTCTGCTACTCCAGTGATTAACATAAAAGGTTATTGTATTACATTTGAAAACTTTCAATAAACACATTTATAAAAAAAAAAGGAAATATGAGTGGCGGACTAAGATAACTTTATGAATGAGACAAAGTAACCGCGAGTCCTCACCTTTTGTTTATACACTTAAAGGGGTTGTCTCACTACATTGATTCGTCCTATTTTCTTGGTTTCGCTTTGGAAATCATGGGCATGTTTAACTGGCTACCTTAGGCTGCAGTAGAAAGCAGGTCAGTAGCTATAGCAACCAGTTGCTGGCAGCCTATCAGGATAGAGAGAACAGGTCACTACCTATAAGCAACCAGGGCTGGCAGCCTACAGGAGAGATCACAACACAGGTCTAGCTATAGCAAACAGCACTGTCAGCCTAACAGGGGAGAACAACAGTAGCAGTAGCTATACGCCCAGTGCAGGCAGCTATCAGGAGAGATGGAACAGGTCTGTAGCTATAGCAACCAGTGCTGCGCCTATCAGAGAGATTGGAACAGGTTCTTGTACTATAGCACCAGTGATGGCAGCCTATCATGAGAGATCGAACAGGTCTGTAGCTATAGCAACCAGCGCTGGCAACATATCAGGAGAGATTGAACAGGTCTGTAGCTATAGCACCAGTGCTGGCAGCCTATCAGAGAGGATCAAACAGGTCTGTAGCTATAGCACCAGTGCTGGCAGCCTATCATGAGAGATGGAACAGGTTTACCAAAAACCCCCCCATGGGTAGCTGTAGCTATAGCGACCTGAGCAGCTGATGCAGCCCATACAAGAGGGGATATCTCAGAATAGGTAGGACACTGGTAATGGACACATACTGTAAAGTGATTTGTTTTTCCAAGATCTTTAACATGAAAAGTATCAATCCTTGTAGTGAGACAACCCCTTTAAGGCATGTCCTATACCTGTGTGACATATGTATGTTACCTTTCTGCTCCAATTTGTATTTTAAATGAGATTTTAAGCATCCCTTACGTGATCCCATAAGATGCCTCATCTCTGTCCCTTCCAGGACACCATAAGGACGGCAGGAGACACATTGTCACATTTATTTCAGGAGACCAAAGCGTGAACGACACAATAGAGGAGCGGCACATGGACTGAGAAAGGGAAGGTTTTAATGTTTTTTCCTGGTTCACATCCGCCCTTCCCCCATTAATGCTACAATAATCCTCCAAGCAGAGCAGCAGCCGGCAAAGCGTAAAAAGTGCAACATGAAGAATGGCGCTCGCTGGTCGCAGTGACGACGCGCGTCCACATGGCCGTCCCGGCTACGACAGACACCTCCAGCCGCCTGCATTGGTCTTAGCACATGTCCATGTTTAGTGGCCAGGGAAGTTCCCAGGAGGCAGCTCCTCCCCCGCAGCGATATAATCGGTCATTATATACAGGACACAGACCTCACCGCGGTGAAACACTGATAAAACATCAGAAAATAATACACGCATCATCCTTCCCTATTGACCAGCAATGTCTAGGAAAATTCAACCTTAAGACAACTTTAACATGCTGCGCCTTCCTGCAAGCTTGAAGAGCACCTATCCCCTCCACACAAATAGACAAAAAATGATAGTTAATGAGATAATAATTTTCTCCAATATCTAGCATTAGCAAATCAGAGGATTTACCTCAGTATTACAGGGAAACCGGTTTCACTTTTAGTTTTTAACTCAAGAGATCCTTATTTAGAAGGAATCCTTCTGTGGGAGCTACCAACTGTGCAGGGGGAACGGAGAATGTAGTTTGTACAGGGTAATCTGAGTTTCTCTCTACATACACTGCAGCAGGCACATCACACTGAGGCCATAGTGTGAGAGGGTTTAACTGTTGCTTCAGCCTCCTCCATAGCACACAGGCATCTATATTACACTGCTGCTAGTGTGCACATGATGCAGACGTGCATGATCCAAGCTTCCCCTTTCACAGTGGACTCTTCCAGCTCAGCAGCAGTCAACATAGTGATCCATCATGCTGTCAGGTGCCGACTTGACCAGAATTCAGTCCTGTCTTAAAGGGCCAGTGCTTTTTTATAAACTGAATTAGGAGAGATGCTAGTGAAGCATATTTAAGGAAGTGTTTGAATTTTAGTCTCCTGTTAGTCCATGAAGTTTCCCTGGAGGTGATAGGTCCTTTTCAACTGAAGAAATAATCTTTTAAATTAAAGTTTAAGGTTACATACACAGCCAAACACAGTGCTCCGCTGTACTGGGAACTCCCATAAAACAGAATGGAGAGAACACAGCGCTCCCCTGTACTGGGAACTCCCATAGAACAGAATGGAGAACACAGTGCTCCACTGTACTGGGAACTCCCATAGAACAGAATGGAGAACACAGCGCTCCCCTGTACAGGGAACTCCCATAGCACAGAACGGAGAACACAGTGCTCCGCTGTACTGGGAACTCCCATAGAAGAGAATGGAGAACACAGTGCTTCCATGTACTGGGAACTCCCATAGAAGAGAATGGAGAACACAGTGCTTCCATGTACTGGGAACTCCCATAGAAGAGAATGGAGAACACAGTGCTTCCCTGTACCGGGAACTCCCATAGAACAGAATGGAGAACACAGTGCCGCCCTGTACTGGGAACTCCCATAGAACAGAATGGAGAACACAGTGCCGCCCTGTACTGGGAACTCCCATAGAACAGAATGGAGAAAACAGCGCCGCCCTGTACTGGGAACTTCCATAGATCCGGATCAGGATGGGTTCAGCTGCTGCTGTCAGTTAATAGAAACATCGTGCATTATGTTCCCCATGGATACGTGCAATACAGACAGGAGCCCAGTGTGAATGGGGCCGTGCATGTTAAAGTTGCCTGGAGGTGGATGAACTCTCAGCTGACATTGCCGCATTCACTCTGCGCAGTTCAGAAATCTGATAAACATCAAAACGTTCAATATTTCACAAAATAAGAGTCAGAATTTTTGGTTTTTGATTGTCGTTCTGTCAATAGAAATAGATTGCAATACTCTGATCAGCTGCGGCGGAGCGACAACTGCCAGGGCATGCTGGGAGTTATGCTCCTTCCATAGGTGACTGGCCCCTATGTCTGGATGGCCCAGGCTACACGGCAAAGTCACAGGTGCAGTAGCAGACGTGGCGGTGACTATTGCCGCGCAGCGCGGGCCGGACTCAGGGGAAATGGTTCTCACCGTGATTTTTGCAGGTAGCGAAATACAATAATATGTGCAAATTCCCATAGAGACAAATACATGATTTACTATCACAAAGGGCCATGAGGAGTCTACTGTTAGTGGCCCCTGGGGCCCCTCCAATAAGCGCCACCTCTATTGTGGCCCTTATAGCCGCCCCCTATGGCCCTCGCTATAGCCCATCCATTGTTCACCTGGAGCCTAATCTATAGCCTCAGCCTAGAGAGGGCGGATATAGCAGAGGTGCATTGTGGCCCTGTAGGCAACTGGGGCCACTGTTACCGGAACAAAACTACCGCCACCTACTGTCTATTAGATTGCATTGTACTCCATCCACAGGTGACTATTCCGAGCGGAGGAACGCGGCCATGAAGGTGGGGGCCTATGCCATCTCCCCAATCATTAGTTTAGTAATTGGAAAGATAGGGGCCCCGATGCTGCTCTGCAAAGGAGCCCCATGTTCTCTGTAACCACACCCACTAGCGCCCTCTATAGCCCCTTCTCACCCCCCCCCGTAGCATCCTCTATTGCCCTCCTTGTCGCTCCAAGTAGCCCACTCTATAGTCCTCCTCGCGCCCCCCCAGTAGCATCCTCTATAGTCCCTCTCATTGCCCCCACTAGCACCTTCTATCGTCCCTTCTCATCCCCCCCCAAGTAACACCCTTTATTGCCCATCCTTGTCACCCCCAATAACCCCATCTCTAGCCCCTCCTCCTCATCCCCAGTAGCACCCTCCATAGCCCCTCATCACCCCTCTATAGCCCCTCGTCACCCCCACTCGCACCCTCTATAGCCCTCCCTCGTCCCCCCACTCGCACCCTCGATAGCCCTCCCTCGTCACCCCCACTCGCATCCTCTATAGCCCTCCCTCGTCCCCCCACTAGCGCCCTCTATAGCCCTTCTTCTTCACCCTCAGTAGCGCCCTCTATAACCCCTCCTCATCACCTCCACTAGCACCCTCTATAGCCCTTCATTACTCCTACTAGTGCCATCTATAGCCCCTCGTCATTCCCACTAGCACACTCTATAGCACCTCGTCATCCTCACTAGCGCCCTCCATAGCCCCTCATCCTCCCTCAATAGCACCTCATCACCCCCACTAGCACCCTCTATAGCCCCTCGTCACCTCCACTAGCACCCTCTATAGCCCTTCCTCTTCAATCTCAGTAGCGCCCTCTATAGTTCCTCCTCATCATCCCTACTTTGTGCCATCTATAGCCCCCTGTCACCTCCACTAGCGCCCTCTCTAGCCCCTTGTCACCCCACTAGCGCCCTCTATTGCCATTCCTCTTCACCCTCAGTAGCGCCCTCTATAGCCCCTCCTCATCACCCCTACTAGTGCCATCTATAGCCTATTGTCACCCCCATTAGCGCCCTCTATTGCCCTTCCTCATCACCTCCCGTAGCGCCCTCTATTGCCCTTCCTCATCACCCCCAGTAGCGCCCTCTATAGCCCCTCCTTGTTTCCCCCAATAGCTTCTTCTATCATAAAAAGAGCATTTGTGCCAATTTAGTGCCGCCTCCTTCCTATGCAAATATCTTTAGTCTGTCGCTCAGATTCCAGTTCTAACGAAGAACATGAGGAAAAAATATCCTGAAAAATCAGGTATCTTACAGTCGCCCTTCATTGGCCGCGTTGCTCTTTCTAATGGGCCTTTCCTTCGATTTGTCTGTTTCTGGGAAAGCTGAGTGACAACCAATATGGCCGCCATGAGAGCTCCCACATAGGCTGCACTCGGCTCGGCTTGGAGTCCTGTGGCCATGAAGATCACCCAGCTTTCCCAGGAGCAGATCTCCCAGCATCACTGCTCTGAATGATGATTACAATCTTCATGTCTTCTTATCGGGGTCCTGACTAATCAGCCCCCTTTCTTTGTGCTATTCTCACCCGCCCTCTCCTTCTGTATAAGGCTCCCCCGGAGCCTGTGAATATTTGGGTGTCCCGGGGCGCCTGGTGGCGTCATGTCATTGGCATACAATCACGAGGACGCCCTATGATCCATTAACCCTTAGCTGCCACTATTTGTACCGTATCATCAGACTGTTACATTGTAACGTTACCTGCGACGTCTGCTTGAGACAATGTTACATTAGAGAGTTGTATTCTGAGCAATTGTCCACATAATGAGGGACTCTGCAGGACTATGGGGATATGGAGGCCCCCGCTGCTGCCCTGCACCCCCAATAGTGCACCATGCTTACCCCATACATTTCCCCACAGTCCCCCAAGATGAACTATGGAATCACCCCGGCTTGTAAATGGAGCAATCCCAATAATAACCTGATACTAGAGAATGGCTTATAATGCAATTCCCTAATGAAATTGCTGCAAATTGGAGCTTGAGTCTGAGTCCATTAACCCTCAGGGGCTCTGCAGCAATTAGTTGCCCCCTTTGCCCCTTTCATTGGTATAAGTCCCTCCCCTTCCCCCCAGCACTTGTGCCATAGAATGTACTGCAGTGGGTGCCCATTTTTGCAGCACTTTGCACTTTACTGCAGCTCATCCTCCCTCCTGCATAGCTTAGTCACATTGATGTATATAAGTTCACAGACAAGATGCAGCCGAAGTGGAAATTTAATGTAAATGTCCCTTAGATCAGGGGTCTGCAACGTTGGCTCTCCAGCTGTTGGAAAACTACAACTCCCATCATGCCCACTGATATAGATTATATAAATGTATGATGGGAGTTGTAGTTTTCCAACAGCTGGAGAGTCAATGTTGCAGAACTCTGCCTTAAATCATTTTCACCCCCCTCCCCCCCAGTCCTCAAGACTGAACGCACTGACATTAATTATATCAACCGTGCAATAAGGAAAAGCCAGAAAACATGACCTGTTGGTGGCCCCCGAGGACTGGAGCTGGGGCCCCCTGCCTTAGATAGGGACGGAAACGTAAAGTATGAGGTGACTGTCTCACGGGGGGCAACTGGGTCCAGACACTTGATGGCAGAAGCAGATAATTATATCTAGGATCACTTCAGGAGCTTTATATCAGGGCAGCACAGAGTATTTGAGGAGAAAGGAATGGGAACAAAATGAGAGTTACATAGTTATGAGGTCACTACAGCAGCACAGAGTATTTCAGGAGTGGGATGTGCTGATCTTGTGGAAGGTCACAAGGAAGCAAAACAGCACAGAGTATTTCAGGAGAAAAGAATTACTGATGATAAGGTGGACTTGGGAAGTATCATGACATGAGCAGGAGGATGGAATGGAGGCTGATATACAGTGGAGGAGCAGGGTCCCCTGAGGAGAGATGAGGGATGATAGGGTGGATAGAGGCAGAATTACAACTTGAGCAGGGTGAGAGAATGGGGACTGATATACAGTGGGAAAAACTGCAGCACAGAGTATTTCAGGAGATTAATGTGCTGATCTAGTGGAAGGGCACAGGGAAGCAAACAGTACAGAGTATTTTAGGAGAAAAGAGTGATGATAAGAAAGACAGTGGCAGTACCATGACGTGAGCAGATTGCTGGAATGGAAACTGATATACAGAAGAAGAGAACGTTCCACAGTAACACAGAGTATTTCAGGAGACACTGGTGATGATGATGATTATGACGACGACGACAACAACAACAAGGTGGACAGAGGCAGTTTCATGATGTGAGCAGAAGGATGGAATGGGAACAGATATAAAGTGGGAAGAGAAGGGTACCCAGCAGCACAGAGTATTTCAGGAGGGAAATGTGCCGATCTAGTAGAAGGTCAAAAGGAAACAACAGGATCCTCAAGCAGCACAGAGTATTTCAGGAGAGACTTGTGAGGACAGATGTAGCATCATGACATGAACAAGGGAAGGCATGGAGGAGATACAGCAGCACAGAGTACTTCAGGAGAGACTTGTGATGACATTATGGGGGACAGATGTAGCTTCATGACATGAACAAGGGACGGCATGGAGGAGATACAGCAGAACAGACTACATCACGAGAGACTTATGTCGACAGTATGGAGGACAGATGTAGCATCATGACATGAACAAGGGAAGGCATGGAGGAGATACAGCAGCACAGAGTACTTCAGGAGAGACTTGTGATGTCATTATGGAGGACAGATGTAGCTTCATGACATGAACAAGGGAAGGCATGGAGGAGATACAGCAGCACAGAGTACTTCAGGAGAGACTTGTGATGACATTATGGAGGACAGATGTAGCATCAAGACATGAAAAAGGGAAGGCATGGAGGAGATACAGCAGCACAGAGTACTTCAGGAGAGACTTATGTCGACATTATGGAGGACAGATGTAGCATCATGACATGAACACGGGAAGGCTTGGAGGAGATCCAGCAGCACAGATTTCTTCAGGATAGATTTGTGATGACATTATGGAGGACAGATGTAGCATCATGACATGAACAAGGGAAGGCATGGAGGAGATACAGCAGCACAGAGTACTTCAGGAGAGACTTGTGATGACATTATGGAGGACAGATGTAGCATCATGACATGAACAAGGGAAGGCATTGAGGAGATACAGCAGCACAGAGTACTTCAGGAGAGACTTATGTCGACATTATGGAGGAAGATGTAGCATCAGACATGAACAAGGAAGGCATGGAGGAGATACAGCAGCACAGAGTACTTCGAAACTTGTGATGACATATGGAGGACAGATGTAGCTTATGACATACAAGGAAGGCATGGAGGATAGCAGCACGTCTAGGAGAGATAACATATGAGCTGCATATGATGAGAGCATGGATAGCATGAGACGAAATGGACGTGGCTATCGGAGAAGGGATGCACACGTTACGCTAGGGGTGCATGACACTACTGCATACAGTACGGACCAGCTAACATGTACCAGGCCGATCCTCCCGTGAGGACTGGACACATCATGTGAAATGAGACTAGAGAACGCGGAACGTGATCAGACTATGCCAGGAAGTGCACATGACTCATAATCAGCTGCTGAGTACCCCTGTTAAATCTGGTCCAGGTCTCCCTATTGTCTCTCCTCGAGAATGAGATACAATGGAATATACAGATCTGTCACTGAGCTGGGAAATACAGATTCTCAACAAAAATATCTATTAGAAACCTCACATATATTCATATTTATATCTCTATATATAGGAGGCGACACATGGAATACATTGGTATATGGGGCGGCGCCGGGCGTGTGCATCCAGAGGTGATATGTTCTACAGTTCGATAAATAGCCGGCTCCATCCCGCGCCTCATTCCTGGAGTAAAGTCTCTCTCCAGTTAAATCCTCCAGTGGGTCCGTGAGTTAAAGGAAGTATCGGAGGATCCGTCAACTGCCACAAGCCAGACTCTCCCAGTTCTTCACAACAGCAAAAGCCCAGGTAGGGGATCTGGAACGAGATACGGACAGGAGATCAGAGCGCTGCCCCTTCCTGCAGTGCACGGGGGGGTAGGAAGTCATACAGGTGAGCACAGAAATACCCCTGGGGGCGGTGTCCCTACTTATTATCCTCAGTGATGGCTGCTTCATGACCCTACTGTGGGAGGACACAGCTACTGGCAGTGACTCCAGCTTAGCTGCATCATCTATAGGAGTCTGCGGTAGTCTAAAATCCAACTCTGGTCTCACAGGCTCAGCCCTGCCCCTCTCTGCTTCTTCAGATCTGCTGTGCTCCACCCACAAGGACCAGAAACTGCTGCACATAGAGAAATGGGAGAAGCCGCAACAAGAGGGAGAAGCCGGAAGACCAAAAATTTAAAGGGATTGTCCAGGTGTTCTATAAAAATAAATAAACGATAAATGTATATACTGGTGTAACAAATTAAATAAATTGATACTTGCCTCTGTCCTCACTTCGGTCCCAGCGCCGCCGCTGGACGCCATCTCCCCGGTTTTCGGTTCACTTCCTGGTCCTGGAATGTCATCCTTGTAGCCACTGATTGGCTGTAGGAGTCACATGACATTTTTCTGACCTTAGCGATTGGAAGTGAATGGTGATGTCACATGACTCCTGCAGCCAATCAGCGGCTGCAACAAGGACCTGGACGTAAACCAAAAACCAGGGAGACGGCGGCGCCAGAACGAAGGGGAGGAGTAGATTCTCTGCGGCATCAGAATACAAAAATTACCTGGACAACCCCTTCAAATACTCAACCCTTGGCTGCTTATTTCAGCGTGATGCAATGCAGAAGTGGAGCACAACTAGAGGCGCTCCGGCTTCAGGCACTACAACTCCCAGCCGCTCCTGACAACTTGTAAGAAGAGGCAGCATTGAGCTCCCCGTCCGTACATCTGTATACAGCAGAGATGAATGAACTGTTCTATTCTATCACATCTGGATGTAGCAGAGCTGAACTATTCCATCGCATCTGGATGTAGCAGAGCTGAACTATTCCATCGCATCTGGATGTAGCAGAGCTGAACTATTCTATCACATCTGTATATAGCAGAGCTGAACTATTCTATCACATCTGTATACAGCAAAGCTGAACTATTCTATCACATCTGGATATAGCAGAGCTGAACTATTCTATCACATCTGGATGTAGCAGAGCTGAACTATTCCATCACATCTGGATATAGCAGAGCTGAACTATTCCATCGCATCTGGATGTAGCAGAGCTGAACTATTCCATCGCATCTGGATATAGCAGAGCTGAACTATTCTATCACATCTGTATATAGCAGAGCTGGACTATTCCATCACATCTGTATATAGCAGAGCTGAACTATTCCATCACATCTGGATATAGCAGAGCTGAACTATTCCATCACATCTGGATATCGCAGAGCTGAACTATTCCATCACATCTGGATATAGCAGAGCTGAACTATTCCATCACATCTGGATATAGCAGAGCTGATATATTCCATCACATCTGGATATAGCAGTGCTGAAATATTCTATAACATCTGGATGTAGCAGAGCTGAACTATTCCATCACATCTGTTATTAGCAGAGCTGAACTATTCTATTGTATACCATTTGGATATAGCAGAGCTGAAGTATTCTATCACATCTGGCTATAGCAGAGCTGAAATATTCTATAACATCTGGATGTAGCAGAGCTGAACTATTCTATCACATCTGGCTATAGCAGAGCTGAACTATTCTATCACATCTGTTATTAGCAGAGCTGAACTATTCTATTGTATACCATTTGGATATAGCAGAGCTGAACTATTCTATCAAATCTGGATGCAGCAGAGCTGAACTATTCTATAACATCTGTATATAGCAGAGGTGAACTATTCTATGACATCTGGATGTAGCAGAGCTGAACTATTCTATTGTATACCATTTAGATATAGCAGAGCTGAACTATTCTATCACATCTGGATGCAGCAGAGCTGAACTATTCTATCACATCTGTATATAGCAGAGCTGAACTATTCTATCACATCTGGATGTAGCAGAGCTGAACTATTCTATCACATCTGGCTATAGCAGAGCTGAACTATTCTATCACATCTGGATATAGCAGAGCTGAACTATTCTATCACATCTGGATGTAGCAGAGCTGAACTATTCTATTATATAACATCTGTATATAGCAGAGCGGAACTATTCTATTATATAACATCTGTATATAGCAGAGCTGAACTATTCTATCATGACTGGATGTAGTCGAGCTGAATTAACTATTCTACTGTATAACATTTGGCTATAGTAGCGCTAAATGAACTATTTTATAACATATGTATATAGCAGCTCTGAACTATTCTATCATATCTGGATATAGCAGCGCTGAACTACTCTATTGTATACCATTTGGATATAGCAGAGCTGAACTCTTCTATAACATCTGGCTATAGCAGAGATAAATGAACTATTCTATAACATCTGGATATAGCAGAGATAAATGAACTCTTCTATAACATCCGGATGTAGCAGAGCTGAATGAACTATTCTATAACATCTGGATATAGCAGAGCTGCATGAACTCTTCTATAACATCTGGATGTAGCAGAGCTGAATGAACTATTCTATAACATCTGGATATAGCAGAGCTGAATGAACTATTCTATAACATCTGGATATAGCAGAGCTGAATGAACTCTTTTATAACATCTGGATGTAGCAGAGCTGAATGAACTCTTCTATAACATCTGGATATAGCAGAGCTGCATGAACTCTTCTATAACATCTGGATGTAGCAGAGCTGAATGAACTATTCTATAACATCTGGATGTAGCAGAGCTGAATGAACTCTTCTATAACATCTGGATGTAGCAGAGCTGAATGAACTCTTCTATAACATCTGGATGTAGCAGAGCTGCATGAACTCTTCTATAACATCTGGATGTAGCAGAGCTGAATGAACTATTCTATAACATCTGGATGTAGCAGAGCTGAATGAACTCTTCCATTACATAATATTTCTCAACAGTGTAAAACATTGCAATAATTTTTATGCCCAGAAAGTAACAGCTGGCGGCCAGAGGAGCCATTAGGACAACAGTCCTGTCAAGGGGCCACTGATACAGCGTCAACGGCCGTTCTGAGCTGAATGCGCCCGCCCTCGTCAGACCGCAGATGTTTCACGGCTTAAGGCGCACCCGGTGCCAGCGCCAGAGACTAAAACTGATAGGATAGTGAGATAGGAACTAATAATGGAGGTGGCTGCTGTGTGCTGCTTGTTCTAATCAATTATTTGTTCATACAGTAAACACATTACGGCGCCCGATCCCCAGGGAACATCTTGGAGAGTCACATGGAGCAGGAATAACTCATGTCATAGTCAGAAGATAGTCACTTTATGGCTCACACAGAATCAGCAGACCGGACCCCAATCCACAGGAGGTGGGAACCATTGGGCACTTGTAAGATGGAAATATCCTTTAAAGGGGTTGCCTCACTACATTGATTCATCTAACCTCAGTCCAAGTTTTCTTGGTTTCACTTTGAATTCAGGGGCGTGTTTACTGGCTTCTACTAGGCTGCAAATAGAAGCCAGGTCTGTCGCTATAGCAACCAAATGCTGGCAGCCTTCAGGAGAGATCGAACAGGTATGTAGCTATAGCAATCCAGTGCTGGCAGCCTATCAGGAGAGAATTAAACAGGTCTGTAGCTATAGCAACCAGTGCTGCAGCCTATCAGGAGGGGATCGAACAGGTATGTAGCTATGCAATCAAGTGCTGGCAGCCTATCAGGAGAGATTAAACCAGGTCTGTAGCTATAGCAACAGTGTGGCAGCGCTCTCAGGATGAGATCGAACAGGTCTGTCGCTATAGCAACCAGTGCTGGCAGCCTATCAGGAGAGATCAAACAGGTCTGTAGCTATAGCAACCAGTGCTGGAAGCCTAGCAGGAGAGATTAAACAGGTCTGTAGCTATAGCAACCAGTGCTGGCAGCCTATCAGGAGAGATCGAACAGGTCTGTAGCTATAGCAATCAGTGCTGGCAGCCTATCAGGAGAGATCGAACAGGTCTGTAGCTATAACAATCAGTGCTGGCAGCCTATCAGGACAGATTGAACAGGTCTGTAGCTATAGCGACCAGTGCTGGCAGCCTATCAGGAGAGATCAAACAGGTCTGGAGCTATAGCAATCAGTGCTGGCAGCCTATCAGGAGAGATCGGACAGGTCTGTAGCTATAGCGACCTGAGGAGCTGATGCAGCCCATACAAGAGGGGATATCTAGGAATAGGTGGGACACTGTTAATGGACACATATTGCAAAGTGACTTGTTTCTACAAGATCTTTAACATAAAAAGCAGTGATCCCTGTAGTGAGACAACCCCTTTAAGTCCTGCAGTGAAGCAGCTTCTGCCGGCTGAATGCCATGAAGGGCCCCACTCAGCAGTCTCCTGGGTAATCGGCCCCTGGCTGGGACCAGGTTTAGTTAAGCGAGGCACTTACCCAGGGCTGAGGGCCGGTGCAGTGTTCGCTATATGAAGCATAATGAGTGTATAAGAGGAAAGACCTGCTGCTTTCTTATAGACTTTAGGGCGGATTTACTAATCCTGTCTTATATTTAGCATAAATTTTGATACATTTGGGGCATTTTCAGACCGTGGACATCGAGTGGATCCATTTTTCACTTTTCTGAACAGGTCAGACACGCTTGTGCGACTTTTAGTGCACCCTAAAGTATCTCAAGCCACACCCTTATCATTAGGTCACACCCCTTTTATATAACCACAACCCCTTGTATAGGGAGTGAAAGGTCTCTTAGACACATAATTAAAGAGAACCTGTCACATAATTTATGCCCACCTTGCTGAGGACAGCACACGCTAGTGACAGACCTGCTGTTCCCAGCGCTGTGTCCCCTTATTCTGTAAGGTGCTGGAGTTTTCGAGTATTTAGTGCTCAAATCTGCAGTTCTCAGCTAAAAAAAAAAGAGTCAGTTTTTTGTCAAACCCCGCCCACCTGAGGTTAGCCCCGCCCAGCTCAACTGATTAACCTATTCCTTTGAATAGGTAGAAACATGGGCGGAGCTAGCCTTTGGTGGAAGGGGCTAACACCTGCTCATGAATAAGATTTGATATAGTGCATAAACTTAAAGAACATCTGTGACCTCTCCTGACATCTGTGACTCCTCAACGTCTGTGTTAGTAAATCATTATGTCCTTTGTGAAATAACAATCCTGGAGCATCTTCTCGGTGTTATTCCTCTCTTATTCCTCTTGGAAATGTAGCACTAAATCTGTCAGCTGAGTGTGAACAATTGGGGGCGTGTCCCTGTGCACACCGACTGTCAGCGCTGATTGGACAATGTCAGACCGTGCAGGGACACGCCCCCAACTGGTCACACCCATCTGACAGATTCACTAATACATTTCCAGGAGGAATAGCAGAGGAACAGCACAACAGAGATATAAGAGAAGAGGCTGCAGGATTGTTATTTCACAGGAAATATGCCGAGTCTGACGTGTGTACGGTGCCAGCGGTCAGAGCGGGCAGCCATGTGCAGGGATCGGGGCGACCAGGTGCAGGGATCGGGGCGGCCAGGTGCCGGGATCGGGGCGGCCAGGTGCAGGGATCGGGGCGGCCAGGTGCAGGGATCGGGGCGGCCAGGTGCAGGGATCGGGCGGCCAGGTGCAGGGAAACGGGGGGGGCCAGGTGCAGGGATCGGGGGGCCCCAGGTGCAGGGATCGGGGCGGCCAAAGGTGCAGGGATCGGGCGGCCATGTGCAGGGATCGGGCGGCCAGGTGCGGGGATCGGGGCGGGCCAGGTGCGGGGATCGGGGCGGCCAGGTGCAGGGATCGGGGCGGCCAGGTGCAGGGACCAAGCAGGCAGGTGCAGGGATCGGGCGGCCAGGTGCAGGGATCGGGGCGGCCAGTGGCCAGGGATCGGGGCGCCAGGTGCAGGGATGGGGCGGCACAGTGACAGGATAGGGAGCGGCCAGGATTGTTCAGGGAATGCGTGGCGGCCGGTGGCAGGGATCGGAGCGGCGCAGGTGCAGGGATCGGGGCGGCCAGGTGCAGGGATCGGGGCGGCCAGGTGCAGGGATCAAGCAGGCAGGTGCAGGGATCAAGCAGGCAGGTGCAGGGATCGGGGCGGCCAGGTGCAGGGATCGGGGCGGCCAGGTGCAGGGATCGGGGCGGCCAGGTGCAGGGATCGGGGCAGGCAGGTGCAGGGATCAAGCGGCAGGTGCAGGGATCGGGGCGGCCATGTGCAGGGATCGGGGCGGCCAGGTGCAGGGATCGGGGCGGCCAGGTGCAGGGATCGGGGCGGCCAGGTGCAGGGATCGGGGCGGCCAGGTGCAGGGATCAAGCAGGCAGGTGCAGGGATCGGGGCGGCCAGGTGCAGGGATCGGGGCGGCCAGGTGCAGGGATCGGGGCGGCCAGGTGCAGGGATCGGGGCGGCCAGGTGCAGGGATCGGGGCGGCCAGGTGCAGGGATCGGGGCGGCCAGGTGCAGGGATCGGGGCGGCTGGGGGCACATATCTCCTCAGGCGATTACCTTTCTGACGACCTGCACGAAGTCCTTGGAGTTCTGCGGTGTGAGACCCTGTAGCTGCCGGGTACAGGCTTCCAGGGACGAGGCGTGGGCCACGATGAGGATGTTGTTACCTGAGGACGAGGAAACATCTGAGACACGTTTAATTATTCTCCAAAGTAAAAAAAGGGAAATACTTATCCCTAGAAATATGTTAGGATTTGCTCCACCCACATCAACATTACTGCTGAATAAAAGAGGTGCTGTGCCTTTAAATGACGCCAACCGGTCCCTCCTCCAAGAATATGATCTGGGCAATCACTGTAACCCCCCCCTGTGAATCAGATAGAGGTAACACCTGAGAGGTGGTCAACCCCCCCTACGCACCTAGGGGCCCCCCTGTACATCACTGAGAGGGGTCACAGCCCCGCCCCCTGTACTGACATCACTGAGAGGGGTCAAGGCCCCGCCACCTGTTTTTCCCCTGCTGACTCACTGAGAGTTTGGTCCGCCACGGGGGCCCGCCCCCTGTACGGGACAGGTTGTCCCCCCACAAGGTCCCACCCCTTTGACTAGTTTCCCAGAATAACAACATTACGTGACTCAGTGTTGTACAGATTAGTGATATAAGCCGTTGTTGCCTCTTACCTTTACTTCTACATTCGGCCAGAATGTCCTTGGTCACTTGGGAGCTGCGGTTCATGTAAGTCTCGTACGTCTCGGACACCACCAGTTTACTGATCGGTATGTGAGGTCTGGAGGGGACACATCACGGGTCACCACAAAATCACATTCCCACATCCGTCAATATCCTATAATTATCCAGGTCGCCTACAAAGCATCTCACAGCCGGCAGCTCAGCGGGGTTGTCACCCAGCTTTTCCCAGATCCTGAGTAACAGATACAATGTGACACTTCCTACAGTTCAATCTTTGTGTCGGTCTCCACTGTTGTTTTTCATTTTGAATTTCTATTCAGGACCTCTTCGGGTTTGTGGTCGGGATTGGGGTCGTATTTTGGTTCAGGGGGGGGCCAGGGGGGGGGGGTGGGGGGTCGAGGGGGGGGGAGGTGGGCCGGCCCGAGGGCGGGGGCAGGTGGGCCGAGGGGGGGGCGGGTGGGTCGGACGGGGGCAGTGTGTCGGAGGGGGGGGGGGAAAGGGGGGGCAGGTGTGGTCAGAAGACGGGGGGGCAGTGTGGTGGAGGGTGATGGGGGGCAGCACTTTGTTCCTATGTCGTGTTTACCAGAACATAGGAAACATTTTGTATCTAGGGAAATTAAGTTGATACAAAAATGTCCCCAAGACAGAAGGGTTCTCGTGAGAATGTAGCAAACCCAACAATGTATCCACCATCTCGCCATGTAGTGCGCCCTCCGCTGCATCTCCCACCAACAAACATGACCCCAGAGGTCTGCACTCGGGGGTCAAACCTCAACCCCCTGTCTGTAGCTGTCCATCAGAGCCATCTTTTCCATTGGGCACTCTAGGCAGTTGCCCGGGGGGCCCCACAAGTAAGGGGTGGGGTATGCTTGTCCCAGGAATACAAGAAACACACCATGGATCCCTCGGTTGGCTTTGCTTATTTAACTTTGTGTGTTTTTAGGATGTGCAAACACCAAAAAACATGGTGCAGAAGAGAGCCAAGGGCTCCCTGCCCTGACAAATAGCCTTGTAGGCTGCAGGCTGCTGGTGTCTAGACATAAGTGTGATAATATGAATGTGCTTAGGGGTGGCTGAGGCATGGTCTAGTGTGATGCCATGTTTTTGGGGCAGGGCCTACTGCGGTGTTTGCCGGGGGCCATAATGCTGTTACGGCGGCTCTGGCTGTCATGGCATATAGGAGTTATAATGTCCCCGCTCCTTGCGAGTCCAAGACGTATACAGTGTATATGAGCGAAAAAAGGTTTTTGAGGGGGGGGGGGGGGACTTTACTACAGCAGCGTGTCCTTTGGCTGCATTACAGTACATTAGGATGGAAAATGCTGCTCCATAGTCTCCCCCGTCTGTGTAGCGCGTGGCCTTAGGCCGGGTCTACACAGCATAGTTAAAATACCATGGAAATCCGACGGAAAATTTAAACTTCAACGAGGTTTTGGGGCCCAAAAATGGTTTCATTTTGGGTTTCCATAATTGAGGTTATGCACTGGGTTAACAGTCATTTTCCTATTGAGGGGTTTCCCTATGGCCTGGTTTACAGCAGGATTTTCTTTTTGAGGTCTATGGGGCACTGGTTACAGTCGGGTTTCTATTGGGTCTATGGGGGACTGGTTACAGTCGGATTTTCCCATTGAGGTCTATGGGGGACTGGTTACAGTCGGATTTTTTATTGAGGTCTATGGGGCACTGGTTTCAGTTGGATTTTCTATTGGGTCTATGGGCACTGGTTAAGTCGGATTTCCCATTTTGGGGCTATGGGGCATGGTTCAGTCGGGTTTCCCATTGGGTCTATGGGCACTGGTTACAGTCAGGTTTTCTATTGGGTCTATGGGGCATGGTTACAGCGGGTTTTTTATTGAGGTCTATGGGGCACTGGTTACAGTTGATTTTCTATTGGGTCTATGGGCACTGGTTACAGTGGGGTTTTTTTGAGGTCTATGGGCACTGGTTACAGTGGGGTTTTCTATTGGGTCTATGGGGCACTGGTTACAGCAGGGGTTTTCTATTGGGTCTATGGGCACTGGTTACAGCGGATTTCTATTGAGTTTATGGGCACTGGTACAGTCGGTTTTCTATTGGGTCTATGGGGCACTGGTTACAGTTGGATTTTCTATTGCACTCTATGGGCACTGGTTACAGTGGGATTTTCTATTGCAGTCTATGGGGCACTGGTTACAGTCGGATTTTTGTTGGATTCTAAATACTGAATCCGCCGAAAATCCAACTATAAACCAGTGCTGTGTAGACATAGTCCTATGCAGCTCTATACACACTGGCATACCTAGGGCTTTTGCTAGCCGGTGCGGTCAATACGTTTGCTGCCCCGTTTTACAGCCCATGATCCCACTTTTTCAATCATAATTGCCGCTTACATATAAACTTCCATAAACTTCCATCAGAAAGGAAGATTTTTATTAAAACCAATATTACTGGAGAAATAGAGCAAAAGAGTGAGTTTTAGACCTAAACAGGTTCATACATGTGGCCCTAAGTCTATGTCGGATTTTTTATTGGATTTCTGGCGGTTTCAGTATTTAGAATTTGCTGAAAATCCGAACATTCCCAGCGCTGTGTAGCCCTCAATAGAAAATCCGTGCAGCAGGTTACACAGCACAGATTTTTATTACTGAGCATTTGTAAACACTTTCTTTCTTCTGCTGGATTCTCGTCGAGTTTCTGTAGCTAAAATATACAGGGATGCGGGAAATCCAAAATCTGACCACGTTTTTTGTGCAAAAATCACGCAAAAAAAAAATGGATTTTCAACAGTATCTTAACCCTGCTGTGTAGAAGTAGCCTTAACCATCTCAGAAAGAAGAACCACCAAGAGATCCTCTCACTGCTGCTATCAGAGCTCACAGAGGGGAACTCAGAGAGTCATGCACAAACTATAGGAGAACTCACATAACATTATATAAAAAAAAAAAAAGCCGTCCAATCTAAAACAAAATCCATATAACGTAATAAATATTACTTGTCAGTATGTGAAAACAAACATTTTGATGGTAGCGTCGCTTTAAAAAAAACAAAAAAAAACTATGTTAAAAAAAACTCAAAACTTTTTTTTTTGTTTAAATTTTCATGTTGGGGAACAGAAGATTTTATTCTATCACGTTTCATTCCTATTGTTTGTTAGACTGAGTGAAAAAAACAAATTCTGGCGGTTTTATTTTACAGCCACTGAAAGCATTGAATAAGACTTTTGTAGTCTGGATCATTATGGACGCGGCAATACCTGTTATCTGTACTTTTTTTTTACTAAATAAATTTGGAAATTAGTGGGTTTTGTTTTTTGTAATTTCTTTAAACATTTTTTAAAGAAAGTGTGTTTTTTTTAAGGGAATTAGGGATATTTCAGGTCTGTTTTTGATTTTTCTTTAAGCATTTTTTAATCTTTTGCCTTTTACTTTATTTTTAAATAATTTTTTATTACCTGGGAATAAGGGATTTAGAAAAAAAAATTACTTTAATTTAAACATGTTTAATTTTTCCCCTGTTCCTTTTTAAAAAAAGAAATCTTTTTTTTTTTTTTTTTGGTTGGGGTTTTTGTTTTTAATTTTTACTTTAAATGTAATTTTTTAGCCATTTATTTAAAAAAAAATAGGTGTTTTTCATTGGAGAACTAGGGATATGCTTGTCCCAGGAATACAAGAAACATACCCTGGATCCCTTGGTTGCTTTGCTTATTTAACTTTGTGTATTTTTAGGATGGGCAAACATTAAAAAACATGGTGGAGAAGGGAGCCAAAGGCTCCCGGCCCTGACAAATAGTCTTGTAGGCTGCAGGCTGCTGGTGTCTAGACATAAGTGTGATAATATGAATGTGCTTAGGGGTGGCTAGAGGCATGGTCTAGTGTGATGCCATGTATTTGGTCAGGGCCTACTGCAGTGTTATGCCCGGGGGCCCATAATGCTGTTACGGCGGCTCTGGCTGTCATGGCACTATAGGAGTTATAATGTCTCCGCTCCTTGCGAGTCCAAGACGTATACAGTGTATATGAGCGAGCGATCGCATCTTCCCTCCTGCAGGCTTTGCAGGAGGGGGGGGACTTTATTACAGCAGCTTGTCCTTTGGCTGCATTACAGTAAATTAGGATGGAAATGCTGCTCCATAGTCTCCCCCGTCTGTGTAGCGCGTGGCCTTAGGCCGGGTCTACGCAGCATAGTTAAAATACCATGGAAGTCATTGGGGAGACTAGAAATTGGAGATGAATCTTAAAGTGGGGTTTAGGAAGGTAGGCTTTCAGGTGAGTGGAATTTCACATTGAATGTTTTGGGTTTATTTGAACAGTTAATATTTTGAAAATTGGAGAAGATGTACGTGCATAGATTATGTTTTACTATGTGTACTGTAGTCTCTTTGTACTCAACTGTTTGTATCTTGATTTACTGGATGGTAAGCTTTCTTCTCAATAAAAATAATTATAAAAAAAGAAAAAAAAAAATACCATGGAAATACAATGGAACTTTAGCTTCACCGCACCGTAGATTTTGGTGCAAATTTGCACCAAAAACAGAGTTTGCATTTTGGATTTCCCATACATTGAGGTATGTCCTATAGTCCCATAGAACATATCCTATATTTCGGTGGATGGCCGGCGGTTTAGAAAACCCACAGTAGAAAATCCGTGCTGTGTAGACTACCGCATGGATTTTCTATTGTGGTCTATGGGGCATTGGTTACAGTCGGATTTTCTATTGAGGGGCTATGGGGCACTGGTTACAGTCAGATTTTCTATTGCGGTTATGGGGCACTGGTTACAGTAGGATTCTCTATTGCGGTCTATGGGGCACTGGTTACAGTAGGATTTTCTATTGAGGTCTATGGGGCACTGGTTACAGTCGGATTTTCTATTGAGGTCTATGGGGCACTGGTTACAGTCGGATTTTCTATTGAGGTCTATGGGGCACTGGTTACAGTCGGGTTTTCCATTGAGGTCTATGGGGCACTGGTTACAGTCGGATTTTCTATTGCGGTCTATGGGGCACTGGTTACAGTCGGATTTTCTATTGAGGTCTATGGGGCACTGGTTACAGTTGGATTTTCTATTGAGGTCTATGGGGCACTGGTTACAGTCGGATTTTCTATTGAGGTCTATGGGCACTGGTTACAGTCGGATTTTCTATTGAGGTCTATGGGGCGCTGGTTACAGTCGGATTTTCTATTGAGGTCTATGGGGCACTGGTTACAGTCGGATTTTCTATTGAGGTCTATGGGGCACTGGTTACAGTCGGATTTTCTATTGCAGTCTATGGGCACTGGTTACAGTCGGATTTTCTATTGAGGTCTATGGGGAACTGGTTACAGTGGGATTTTTGTTGGATTCTAAATACTGAATCCGCCGAAAATCCAACTATAAACCATTGCTATAGCCTTCAGCGGTATGTATACACACTGGCATACCTAGGGCTTTTGCCGGCCGGTGCGGTCAATATGTTTGCCACCCCATTTTACAGGCCATGATCCCACTTTTTGGGCCCCCGCTTTTTCACCGTTGAAAATCAAAATTCCCGCTTAAATAAAAAACTTCTTCGAAAAGGAGGTTTTTATTAAAAAAACCAATTTTAACTGGAAAACCCGTTTTTTAATTTTGGGACTTTTTGGCAATATTTTTTTCTATTTTGGAAGTCTTTATGAAAATTCAAAAATTTTCCTCTAAAAATTTTGTCCTTTTCTGGGCGGGAGAAAAAAAAACCCAAATTCCCAGAGCAGATAATCTCCTTTACTGGCAGCTGCTGCATTCCCCAAGGTTGTATAATTACAAATAGTAGGAAAGGGACAGAAGGGACGCTCTTTTTTTTCTCACTAGGGCAAAGAAAAGTTTAAAGTCTGGAGTAATGGGATGAACATAGCAATACAGGAAAGGATAATGGGTCCATCTTTTCTGCACGGAGAAGCAGCAGGTGGGGGTGTTACTTTACACTTATTAGGTTATAGCTGATAACACTTAGGCCATGTCTACACAGCACAGGGTTTGTTATTGGATTTTTGGCGGTTTCAGTATTTAGAATTTGCTGAAAATCCGAACGTTCCCGACGCTGTTTAGCCCTCAATAGAAAATCCGTGCAGTTGGTTACACAGCACCGATTTTTTTTACTGAGAATTTTTTAACCATTTTCCCATTTTCCCATAAAATTTTCCCATGGCTTCAATGTATGGGGCCGAGGGAAATCCGAAATCTGACTTTTTTTGCACAAAATTCGGGCCAAACACCGCGGTGCGGCGAAGTGAAAATATTGTGGGTTTTTCCAAAGTTTTTTGGGACCTGCTGTGTAGACGTACCCTTTAAACACCCCCTGGGCCAAAAAGAAGAGCCATCATTTGGTTTAACCCGAGCTCACAGGGGGGGAACTCAGGGGGTTTTTTCCAATGCACAAACTAAAAGGGAAAAAACCCCAACAAAACCCTTTTATAAAAAAAAAAAAAAAAACCCCAAATAAAAAAAAACCCCAACAAAATTTTAGCCCAGATATTGCTCGTAAATTTGCTGAAAAAAAAAAAACATTTTGATTTTTAGGTCCTTTAAAAAAAAATCAGCTTTTTTTGTCACATTTTCAAAAGGCCCAAAACTTTTTTTTTTTAATCTGTGAGAAAAGTTTAAATTTTTCCTGTTGGGGAAAAAAAAAGGTTTTTATTCTAACGTTTCATTCCTATTGTTTGTTAGACTGAGGGGAAAAAAATTTTTTTGGCGGTTTTTTTTTTACACCCCACTGAAAGCATTAAAAAAGGGATTTTTATATCTGGATCATTCTTTTCTTTGATAATTTTTGAATCTTTTGCCTTTTACTTTATTTTTAAATAAAGATTTTTTTTTACCTGGGAGTAATGGATTGATTTAAATTTCTTTAAAAAATTTTTATTTTAATTTAAACATGTTTAATTTTTCCCTGTTCCTTTTTTTTTTTTTTATTTTTTTTATTCCCAAACCCGCCATGGAAAAATACAAAAATTAGATTTTGAGTACATATGATGGTGTCAAATTTAAAAACATTTTATACATAAAATGCAATTAAATTTAACCTTATGTTTCCCGGGGCTGTTTTCCTTTTTTTTTTTTTTTTTTTTAACTTTTTTTGTTTGGGGGTTTTTTGTTTTTTTTTTAGCCGTTTATTTTATCCTTTTATTTAAATATGGAAAGAGGGATATTTTGTTTTTTTTTATTTCTTTGAATATTTTTTCTTTTTCTACTTTTTATTTTTAAATTAAGTGTTTTTTAACATGGAAGTTAGTTTTTTTTATCTTAACTTATTTATTTAAACTTTTTTTTCTCATTTTACTTTTTTTTAAATAAAGTGTTTATTGGGGAACTAAGGATTTTTTCTTTAATCTCTTTAAACTTTCTTTTTTTTCGTTATTTTTTAAAGTGGTTTTATTTACTGAGGAATTAGGGGATTTTTCACTTTAAAATTCTTTAAACTTTTTTTTTTTTTTTTTTTTTCCTTTTTGCTTCTTACTGTTTTTTAATTATTTTTGTAATCACAATTTAGATCAGACTATGTGATCACTTTTATAATAGAGCTGATGAGTGTTCAAGACTGCAAAGCCCGCTAGCTCCGCCACTGTGTACACAGGAAAGAAACTAAGAGGCTGATAATGACACAGGCTGTAAAGTGAAACTGTCATCAAATTTTTTGTTTTTTACCTATTCAAATATAAGCCTGATCCATGGGGGGAACTGTTTACATTTTCCTATTGGATGGGGGGAAACCCCTTTGAGTGTAAAATTTTATACTGATCATGAGAAGGGCCCAAATAAAAAATCCCTTCTTACAGAAAAAGGAAAATGTTAGGGCAATTAGCCCTTGTGGGCCCAAAACCCAAAACTGCGGACCCTTTAAAAATTTTAAAAAAAAAGGGGATAGGAAAATTTAAAAAAAAAAACAAAAAAAAAAACGTGAGTTAAACAAGAGCCGACAGTCTATGGGTGTTTCAGATAAAACATTTTTTTCCCGTTTTGTTGTATCAAAAAATGAGATTGCTGATGCTAATTCGGCCCGGGGTGGCCAGGCGGGGGGGTTGTGCCCCCGGGCCAAACCCAAATTGGGGCCATTGAATAAAGCCCGGCTCAATACGGATTTTGCCCTTATTATCTTGTTTCAGCCCTGGGGGAGGAATAGAGCGCAGAGGGAAATATCAGCACATATAATATGATTGTAACTTAAAAAAATTCCTCTTTTTACTCTAATCACCTCCAAAGCTGCAAAATCTATTAGTTCTATAGCAACAAGGTTCCTATCTTACTATGCTGTGTCGCATTGTGGGAGATGAAGTCTTCTCACCATACACTAATATTAAACCATCACAGAAAAAATTTACCGAGTGAAGTGCATTATGGGGAAATTTTATGGGTTTATTTCAGCAACCAGCCGAAAATTTTTTATGCCCGTTGGAAGGGGGGTTTGGGGTTTTAAAGGATCCAGTACCATAAAGGGGGTGATTAAGCTGAGCATCCCCTGCTATCCTATTAGGATGTTACACCAGGGGACACCATAGAGATCTGGTGGAATTCACAAAATTATGTATTAAATGGTCGCCCATCCCTACTTGCTAGAAGGGTCCTCTGATAATGAATTGATCACACACCACCATCTACCACTCCCGCTGGAACCCCCATCAATAAGATGTAATTTATAGAACAATGTGACAATTAAACATAAAACTTCGCTGCAGCGCCCCTACAGGGGAAAATAGGCATTACACAGTGTACATTCACATCAATGGACAATGGAGTCAGAGATGCTCTATGTAATCACTCTCTACTCTGGCCAAAATATGAGGAAACTGAACAAGACGACCCTCCTCTATTAACTTTATAACAGGGTTATATGAAAATCAGCTTCCTAAACCAGAGAGCCCCCTTAAACATTTCCCCTACTGATTACATAATGTTCCCCGGCTCAGAACCTCAGCGATACAATGTAATTAGTGGGAAAATTTGACAGTAAACGATACAACTTCGCTGTAGTGCCCCCACAGGGGAAATTAGGCATTACACAATGTCCATTCACATCAATGGACTGCCAGTCTAATGCAGGACAGGACGGGTCCCCCAGAGCCAGGGACGCTCAATATAATTGCTCTCTACTCTCTCAGAAAGGTGAGGAACCTGAATAGAGGATCCCCCCTCTATGAACTGAGAAGTTTATAATAGGGTTATATGTAAACAGGTTTTCTTTAAATCTACATTGACAGCAGAAAGAGGAGTCAGACATGGAGCAATTGGTTGCTTGTGCGGGGGGGGGGGGAGGGTTTACTTAAATCAAGGGTGGTCGGGTAGAACATTACTTTTAAAGGACAATACACATCAATCACATTAGAAGATATTTTGTAGACTGGTTCCTTTAAGAATAATAAAGAGCCTCCAGTGCGACAAATTTACATGTAGGAATACAGGGAGCAGGCAATAGCCCCGCCTCCAATGGTCACATGAGTTTGGCGACATATTGTGCGTCCTTTGGCGATCACGTTGGAGACGGGTGTATTGGCTGCACCGTATGTTCCTATCCTTACACAGATTCGGTGCTATATTGACGCCACTTTATTACACATTAACCCAATTGAGATATACAAAAACACCAAGAAGCGGGCCACACTGACCTGTCCATCATAATGACTGACAGGACAGAGCTACGGACGGTGCCAAGCACCCGGGGGTGGGGGGGGGGAGTGGTCTGTGGTTGTCTCCGAGCTACTCACCTTTCAGTATGTTGTGTGCAGTTTGGACGCAGCGCAATGATGGGGAACAATATACAAAATCTACAGATGTGTTACTCTCCAGCAAAGCTTCTCCTGTAACACAGAAAATGATGCCAGTTATATCAGTGGCCTCCACTATTCACCTGTGTAACTGTGTACTGCAGGCACAGAGCGAACACATCCCCTGTGTAACTGTGTACTGCAGGCACAGAGCGAACACGTCACCTGTGTAACTGTGTACTGCAGGCACAGAGCGAACACGTCACCTGTGTAACTGTGTACTGCAGGCATAGAGCAAACACATCACCTGTGTAACTGTGTACTGCAGGAAAGGGGCAAACACGTCACCTGTGTAACTGTGTACTGCAGGCACAGAGCAAACATCTCACCTGTGTAACTGTGTACTGCAGGCCAAGAGTAAAAATGTCACTTGTGTAACTGTGTACTGCAGGCAAAGAGCAAACATCTCACCTGTGTACTGCAGGCACAGAGCAAAAACGTCACTTATGCAACTGTGTACTGCAGGCACAGAGCACACATGTCACCTGTATAACTGTGAATTTACTAGAATTCATAAGGCCTCATAGCAAAATAAAGTGGGCACCACCACATAGTGGTAGGAAACTGAAATAGCAAGATAAGCTAAAGGTAAAAATAACAGCATCATATATCAAGGAACTCACATAGTAGTGCTAGATAGCAAAAGGCCACCAACTTGCTACTCTCTGAATAATTGTACAATGTTCATAGACCTGGATGGGCCCCTGCTGTGGCTATTGTGGACGTTGCAGCGGGAGTGCCTCAAAGTGGTAAGTTAAAGGTATTACCTCACCATGCAATTTTACAAAACCACAGCCAGGTTCAAGCTCCCACTATTTGTTCAGGCTGTGGGTGGTTCTACAGCTTCAGGCTTCCACTTCCTATTCAGGCTATGGTCCGTTCTACAGCTTCAGGCTCCCACTTTCTGTTCAGGCTGTGGGTGGTTCTACAGCTTCAGGCTTCTACTTCCTGTTCAGGCTGTGGGTGGTTCTACAGCTTCAGGCTTCTACTTCCTGTTCCGGTTGTGGGTGGTTCTACAGCTTCAGGCTTCCACTTTCTGTTCGGTCTGTCAGCGGTTCAACAGCTTCAGGCTCCCACTTTCTGTTCAGGCTGTGGGACGTTTTACAGCTTCAGCCTCTCACTTCCTGTTCAGGCTGTGGGTGGTTCTACAACTTCAGGCTTCTACTTCCTGCTCAGGTTGTGGGTGGTTCTACAGCTTCAGGCTTCCACTTCTTATTCAGGCTACAGGTCGTTCTACAGCTTAAGGCTACCACTTCCTGTTCAGGCTTAAGGTGGTTCTACAGCTTCAGGCTGCAAATTCTTGTTCAGGCTGTGGGTGGTTCTACAGCAGTGATTGGCTCTGCTATTCCTAGCACAAGATTAGCAGAGGGCTACTACAAAAATTAGAAAACCTGTTACTCCACAGCTATCCATTTACCAATATAACAACCAGGCGCTGCATCCTATCCGGGTTGGCTGATGGTGACGGCTCCCAGAGGTGAGACACCCCCACAGTCTGCTCAATACTAGAGCTCTGCTGCATATAAACCTCCATACTGTCCTCTATAGTGTGATGTATAGTGGAAGTTACCCAAAACGCATAAAAATAAGCCCAAAAACTCACCAACAAGTTTTGCTTGCGTGCATCCAAAGATGGTGATTGGTGCGTCCTTCTCGTAGTCTCTACACCCCCCGCTTCTCTGTGGTAAACTGGGCGGCATGTTCAGGTTTGTCCGGATGTAGCGACCTGTAAGCAACACGAGCAAGGTTGGGATCATACAACAGAAGATTCCGGAATGTGTTACAAGTCGCAACAATGTAACAATGCTGTATTCTGATCTATAAGAGGGAATGTCCTCCAAGTATATAATGTCCTGGGAAGATCTGCCCCGAATCTCCCTCCGGTATAAAGTCTCAGGGGACGGTCACACATCATTTACGCCTTATAGTTTATGGTTTATTTTGGTTTTGTGCTTAAATTTTTTATTTATTTATTTTTTTTTTGGGCTAGCATTGTATTATTTGCCAGCGCATAGAGTCTCAGCTTTACCTCGTAATTGTGTTAACTCTATTGTCTATATATAGGTTATTTGGTGATTTATATTGTGACTGATATCTCTGTTAAAGTTTACTTTTTTATTCCTATCATGACATATATTTTGTATGTTTTGTTTGTTGTAAGCTGACGCTACCTTGTTTCTCTTGTGCCCAATTCTGTTTATATATTTAAAACTTTGAATAAAAATTATGTTTTTAAAAAAAATATATATATATCATTTACGCCACGTACTGGAACTACAAGAGCGTCATTTCAACGCAAAACCATTGCGCGATGGCCCCAGGCAGATTTCTGCCTCTTATACTTTACTCTTTTACAACGCATATTGTCAATTTTTTTCAGGCTATTGCAAAAATAAGAGAATAAAATTCATAGACTCCAATGTAAGAAATGCGTCGTCAGTCACACAACACATTTTTTACATCGCATCCTATGAGAGGTGCCCTTGTACATTATTTTGGCCACATTTTGGGCAATTTTGTTTCAAAAACATACCCCTTTGGCCGTGTTCCAGGCTTTTCACGGCGGATTTGTGCGCCGTATTGAGCGCACAAATCCGCCGTGAATACGGGGCGGGGGGCGGGCGGGGGCGGAGGGGCGGCTGGGGGCGCCGCTCCCGGCCCCATAGACAATGCTTGTTTACGGCGCGTCCGTCCCGGGAAATAATGTTTCAATGGTCACTTTCTCCCCCCCGCGGCGGATTTGCCGAGCGGGGAGGAGCGACGATTCCACTGGGTTCTCTATGAGAGCAGTGGATTACCGTAATTGCTGCCGCGGATTTGCGCCGTATTGAATCGCAAATAAGGCGCGGAATACGGCGCCCAAACGTTGGCAAATGAGACGTGTGAACGGGGCCTGAGGGTGAATGGACACGCAGCAGATTTCTGCATGGAAAATTTAATACTGAGGCCTCCATGGTTGTTAAACCACCAGAGGGCGCAATTGCTCGTCTTATAAGCAGCAGTACTATTGTACTACCTTAAATAGGATTTTCATTCATTCTCTATTACACCCTGCTTATAGCTTATGGCAGGGTGTACCGTATTTTTCAGACTATAAGATGCACTGGACTATAAGACGCACCTAGGTTTTAGACTGGGAAAATAGGAACAAAAAAAAAATTTTAAGCAAAAAGTGTGGGCTGAAGTGTCATTTTTTGGGGGATACATGTGACTTTTTGATCACTTATTATTCCAAATTTTTGGGGATATTAGATGCCCAAAAAAAAAACATAATTTTGGAGTTTGGAATTTTTTGCTTGTACGGTGTTCAGTGTATGGGATAAATTATGTTATATTTTACTAGATGTGTAACTTTTTCATTTTATTATTTGTAAAACGAAAAAAGGGGGCGATTTAAACTTTTAATATTTTTTTTTAACTTTGTTTTTTAACTTTAATACTCAGTCTTCCTAGAGTACTTGACCACTAGGGGGCAGACTTCCTTGTCCTATATACAGCAGTACTATTGTACAGAATCTAAAACTAATTTTACACGAAATAACCCACTGATGATGTTCTTCAGATATTAAATTTTTTACTACACTAATTTGAAATTTACTTTTGCTGCTCTCACCCTTTATTCTACATACGGCAAGAGCCAGCACAGCACAGGTATTGCTGGGACCTGTGGTTCACCAAGCAGGATCAGACCCATAGTTTCTATCACTGACATGCTATTCTAATGACTTCTCTTATTTCCAGCCTATTTGTAGCCTTTAGACACCACTTATGACGCAAAAAAACCACTTTCATACATTCAGACACATTTGACACTGAAAACTAGATGAGAAAACACAATTCCATGCACCTAGTTCCAGACATGTCTCCCTAAGAACCATATGCCTACAAAGCAAAAATTTTCACATGAAAATGTATGCAATATTTAAAATCCACGGCACGTCAATTTCTATTATGGATTTAGTGTAGATTTTACACCCATTGAATTTAACTGGGTATATTCTGCACATTCTGTTGCAAATAGAGTCAAAATCTGCACGTGAAAATCTGCATCACACTTCTGCTTCCCATTTGTGGTTTCCATTGGAATACCATAAAAATTTATCCTGACCGATATCACGACAAAATCATAGTGTCACGGGTGGTCCCGCAGCCTCTCACCCGGGCTGCGGGCGCACTCGTGCGGTCACCCGTCGGCTTCCCGCGGCCCCCTGCGGGCCCCGGGTCGGGTCCCGGCTTCCCCCTTACCTTCCTGCGCTCCTGATTCCTTCCGTCCTCCTGGCCGGCCGGCGTGCGCGCGCCCGCGCCTTAGGCGCGCGCGCGCCGGCTCTCGAGGATTAAAAGGGCCAGTACGCCCATTATTGGTTAAGGCTGGCAGGTGACCCTATTTAACCCTCTTCCTTCCGGGTCACCTTTGCCGGATCTTTAGTGCCGTACAGCCTTTAGAGAAAGCTTCTTGTGCCTCGTTGTCTTTCTTCCTTGTACCGAACCTCTACGCTCCTTTTTCCCCTGACCACAAACCCATTGCCGCCTTGTCCTGACCTCCTGCCTGTCCCCGACTCCGCCTACGTCTCACGATTCTGTACCACGCACTGCCTTGGTTTGCCACCGCAAGCAGTCACGCCAGTGGGACGCCCTGGTAGTTCTCCGCCGCAGAAAGGGTCCATCCCCTTTGCGGCGGGCTCTGGTGAAAACCGGGTTCTACTTAGATTCCGTCCCCTGGTACGGCTTACACCATCGCTTGCGGTGGTCCAGCGGATCCACTACCTGCATTCGTTACAGTAAGATCCGGCCATGGATCCCGCCAAGGTCCCTCTGCCCAGTGAACCGGATCTCACGGCGATAGTGGCTCAGCAGTCACATCAACTAGCGCAACAAGCCCAGCGCTAAACCAGTTGTCCGCCATGCTGCAGCAGCTCCTGGCTAACCAACAGCCGCCGACTCCTCCTCCTGTGGCGACGCCTCTGCCAGTACCCGGGACTTCTCGGCTGCGCTTACCACTACCTGACATGTTTGACGGGGACTCCAAACTGTGAAGGGGATTTATTACCCAGTGCTCGATGCACGTTGAGTTGATGGCCGGGTAATTTCCCCACTGAACGTTCTAAGGTGGCCTTCGTGGTCAGTCTGCTGTCCGGGAAGGCTCTAGCTTGGGGCCACTCCTCTCTGGGACCGGGGCGATCCGGTAACGACGGACCTACAGGCTTTCCTCTCAGAGATCCGCAGTGTCTTTGAAGAGCCGGCACGGGCTTCCTCGGCGGAGACCGCTCTACTGAACCTTCGCCAGGGTGACTCCTCTGTCGGCGACTACGCAGTTCGTTTCCGGACCCTGGCATCAGAGCTTACCTGGAACGACGCCACCCTATGTGCCACCTTTAAAAAGGGCCTGTCCGGCAGAGTTAAGGACGCCCTAGCGGCTAGAGAGATCCCGTCCTCCCTAAGCGAACTGATCCACTTAGCCACTCGGATCGATGGTCACTTCGCCCAGCGGCAAGAGGAACTACGCCAGGAACGTGATCTCGCCCGGACCACGCCTTTTTTCCTCGCCTGGCCCCGGTCTTCCAAAACCCCAGCTGCCGCTTTCACTTTCCTACCAGTGAAGGAACCCATGCAGGTGGACCCGGGACATTGTCCCGAACAGGAGGCTGTCCGCCGTCGGGCAGAGGAAATTTTTGCTTTAATGTGGCCAGGGCCGGATCACTTCCGCAATGGTTGCCCGCTTCGCCCTCAGCGGCAGGGAAACGCCCGCACCTAGGTTATGTCGGAGAGGCGTCCCTAGGTGTGAACACTTCCTCTCCACGCCTTACTATGGAGGTTGAGGTTTCATCGGGTTCCGGACTCGCTTTTCGGGTGCCCGCCTTTCTGGACTCTGGATCCGCCGGGAACTTTATTCATGCCACCCTGGTGTCCCAGTATCGCCTTCCGGTGACCCGTCTGGAGAAGCCCCTGGTGATATCCTCCGTGAGTGGCGAGCTACTTAGTGAGGCCATTCGGTACGTGACCAAGCCGTTGTCTCTCCACGTGGGGGCCTTACACAAGGAGAGGATCACCTTCTACGTCCTCCCTCGGTCATCCTCCGCTATCCTCTTGGGTCTTCCGTGGCTACAGCTCCATGCCCCGACCCTCGACTGGAAAACCGGAGAGATTCTACGTTTGGGGTTCCAACTGCCAGAATCGCTGTCTCTCAGTCCGCGGCCAGTCCGGACCATTTCACCTCATCAGTCGTACAAGGCCCTCCAGGTCTTCCCGCTAAATTTACCGGGATTTACGTGGACGTTTTTTTCGGAGAAACAGGCCGAATCCCTTCCCCCTCACCGCCCCTATGACTGTCCCATTGACCCCCTTTCCTGGGACCAGCCCCCCTGGGGGTAGAGTTTACCCGTTGTCCAGACCCGAGACTCAGGCCATGTCGGACTATGTCCTGAGAAACCTGCAAAAGGGCTTCATACGCAAATTCCTCATCCCCCGCCGGGCCGGGTTTTTCTTCGTACAGAAGAAGGATGGTTCTCTCCGTCCCTGCATCGCCTACCGGGGCCCTGAACCAGATTACCGGGGAAAAACCGGTACCCGTTCCCTTAATTACGGAACTCTTTAACCATCTACAGGGACCCAAAGGGGTCTTCTCCAAAACTGGCCCTGCGGGGGGCCCATACAATCTCATCAGGACCCGTGAGCGAGATGAGTGGAAGACGGGTTCAATACCCGCGAGGGCCATTTTAAAATACCGGGTTTGATGCCGTTCGGTCTGTGCAATGCCCCCGCGGTCTTTCAGGAGTTCGTAAACGACATCTTCAGGGACCTGCTCTACACGTGTGTCATCGTGTATCTGGACGACATTCTGGTTTTTTCCCCTGACCTCCGGACCCATCTATCACAGGTGCGCCTGGTCCTGCAACGCCTTCGCAGCAACCGCCTGTACGCCAAGTTAGAGACGTGCGTGTTCCACCATTTCCAGTCTGCCTTTCTCGGTTACATTGTCTCCCGACCGAGGCCTGCAAATGGATCCCACTAACTGTCAGCTATCTTGCAATGGCCCCGACCTGTTGGAAATTCGAGCCATAAAAACGTTTTTGGGCTTTGCCAATTATTATCGAAGTTTATATCCACTTCTCTACAATTGGTGGCTCCAATTGTGGCTCTCACCAGGAAGAAGGCTAATCCCAAATGTTGGCCACCGCGGCCGAAAGAGCCTTCTCGGATTTGAAGTCGGCCTTTGCTTCCGCACCTATTTTGTCACGCCTTTATCCTGAAATGCCTGTCTCTCTGGAGGTGGATGCCACTTCTTTGGTGGCCGGAGCTTTTCTTACTCAAAAGTGTCACATGGGGAGATCCGTCACATGCGTCTTCTTCTCCAAGACCTTCTCGTCGGCAGAGAGGAACTATGCTATTGAGGACCGAGAATTACTCGCTATCAAGATGGCCCTGGGAAAAGTGGCGGCATCTTCTGGAGGGAGCTCGTCATCCTTTTGAGGGTTATAGGATCACAAAATCTTCGTACCCCCAGTCGGGGGCCCGCGCCTCAATCCTCGGCAAGCACGGTGGTCTCTTTTTTTTTTTTAAGATTTGACTTCCGGATCCTTTTTTCCCCAGCCGAGAAGAACATCAGGGCTGATGCTCTCTCTCGCGCATCCGACGTCACCGGAGAGGAGCCGCAGCCCCAACACATCATTCCTACGGAACGCCTGATCCCAGCAGCACCGGTCCTCCTTCGGCAGATACCTCCTGGCAAGACCTACGTTCGGCCATCGCTGCGCAAGAAAATCCTGAATTGGGGACACTGCTCCTTGTTGGCAGGACATCCGGGGGCCCGCAGATCGTTCCAATTGATCTCTCGGTTCTACTGGTGGCCAGGACTGGCTAAAGATATTAAGGACTTTGTGGATGCCTGTGCTACCTGTGCCCGGAATAAGGTGCCCCCCGGCCCACGGGCCCCACCGGGCTGCTGCCGACCCTGCCCACACCCAGTACTCCATGGTCCCCTGTGGCGATGGATTTCATCACTGACCTTCCATCCTCTTCGGGGGAACACCGTGATCTGGGTCATTTCGGATAGGTTTTCTAAGATGTCGCACTTGTCCCACTGCCCGGGTTACCTTCCGCCACCACGTCTGGGCCTCCCTGTTCTTTAGTCACATCTTCCGCCTGCCCCGGCCTGCCCCCGCACATCGTCTCTGATCGTGGGGTGCAGTTCGTGTCCAAGTTCTGGCGCGCACTCTGCTCCCGATTGCAGGTGATGTTAGACTTTTCTTCATCCTACCATCCGCAATCTAACGGCCAGGTAGAGAGAGTCAATCAGATTCTGGGCAGTTACTTACGTCACTTTGTTTCTGCTCGCCAGGATGATTGGGCTGACCTCCTACCCTGGGCCGACTTTTCATATAATTCACTGGATTCAGGGTCCTCAGGCGCATCTCCCTTTTTTATTGTTATGGGCGGCATCCCCGCCCTCCTCTCCCTTCTGCCCTCCTCCTCCGAGGTTCCCTCTGTGGACGCCTTTGGGGCCACGGGCCTATCTGGGATCTGGGAGCAGACTCGTCAGTCCCTTCAGCGTGCTTGCTGCCCGTTTGAAGGGGCCCAAGGCGGGGCAGGAAGAGGAGACCAGCTCCAACCTTTACCCCTGGAGACCAAGTCTGGCTGTCGCCAAATATTTTCAGGTTAAAATTCCCCAGCGACACGCTGGGTCCGCGCTTCCTGGGGCCGTTTGAAATCCGAGCCGTATTAATTTCCCGTGGTGTATAGGCTCCAACTCCCTCCCACTATGCGGATCCCTAATTCTTTTCAATGTATCCCTCCTGAAGCCTGTCGTGTTGAACCGCTTCTCCAGAAAAGTTGTCCCCCCTCCTGAGTCCGTAGCCTCCAACATATTTGCGGTCAAAAGGATCTTGGCTATGAGGGTTGTTAGGGGTAAACGGCAATTCTTGGTTGATTGGGAGGGATTTGGTCCGGAGGAGAGATCTTGGGAGCCTGAGGAGAAAACCAGGACCGAGGTCTCGTGATGACCTTCCTCCGAAACAGAATAATGAGGGGGCCTCGGGGGGGGGGGGGTACTGTCACGGGTGGTCCCGCGACCCTCGCCGGTTGCCGGGCGCACTCGTGCTGTCACCGTCGGGTCCCCCCGGTGCCCCTGGCGGGCCCGCGGGTCGGGTCCGGGATTCCCCCTTACCTTCCTGCGCTTCCTACCAGTGAAGAACCCATGCAGGTGGACCGGGCACATCTGTCCGAACAGGAGCTGTCCCGCCGTCGGGCAGAGAAATTGTGCCTTTACTGTGCCAGCCCGGATCACTTCCGCAATGGTTGCCCGCTTCGCCCACAGCGGCAGGGAAACGCCCGCACCTAGGCTATGTCGGAGAGGCATCCCTGGGTGTGAACACTTCCTCTCCATGTCTTACTATGGAGGTTGAGGTCTCGTCTGGGGGCCGGGGCTCACTTTTTTGGGTACACCCCCTTTTGGACTCTGGTCCGCCGGGAACTTTATTCATGCCACCCTGGTGTCCCAGTATCGCCTTCCGGTGACCCGTCTGGAGAAGCCCCTGGTGATATCCTCCGTGAGTGGCGAGCTACTTAGTGAGGCCATTCGGTACGTGACCAAGCCGTTGTCTCTCCGCGTGGGGGCCTTACACAAGGAGGAGATCACCTTCTACGTCCTCACTCGGTCATCCTCCGCTATCCTCTTGGGTCTTCCGTGGCTACAGCTCCATGCCCCGACCCTCGATTGGAAAACCGGGGAGATTCTACGCTGGGGCTCCGACTGCCAGAATCGCTGTCTCTCAGTTCCGCGGCCAGTCCGGGACCATTCCACCTCATCAGGGCGTACAGGTCCCTGCCAGGGCTTCCCGCTGAATTACGGGAAATACGTGGACGTCTTTTCGGAGAAACAGGGCCCAATCCCTTCCTCCTCACCGCCCCTATGACTGTCCCATTGACCTCCTTCCTGGGACCAGCCCTCCTCGGGGTAGAGTTACCCGTTGTCCAGACCCGAGACTCAGCCATGTAGGACTATGTCCGTGAGAACCTTTCAAAAGGGCTTCCCTACGCAAATCCCCATCACCCGCCGGAGCCGGGTTTTTCTTCGTACAGAAGAAGGTGGTTTTTCTCC
>JAODAL010023978.1:0-61549 GCA_025379985.1 Phyllomedusa bahiana | reverse complement strand
AATTTGAAATTTCTTGGTATTATCTGCCTTTAGATAAGAATCTACAAATACAAATGCTGCACATGTGTCTGCTATGATGCCAAGGTATGGAATAACTTGATTGTTCTCACTGAACATACCTCTTCCCTATCTTGATATCTGAACTACCTGTTTCATTCACACTTTAGTAATATCTACATATCATTTTTGTTGTTCCTGGAAAATAATAAATCATATACCAGGTTTTTATATTGACCTCACACATGCGCACATTTGCTAATTAAGTAATTCATTGTAAAAATAAATCTGCTATACCATTTAATAATATCAGTTACCTTTAAACCTTTTCTGGCTGTCGTATATGCCTTTTATAGAAACTAAATTCATATAGGGAAAATACCAAATTTGGATCATAGATTTTTATCCTAATTAAGAGCTTTAATAATAACAAGGAACCCATCCATAGACCAGTAACTAGGTTAGCAACATACAGGTGGCAGCACATTGATGCTCTTTTAGTATAAAGGGGTTGTCTCACCATGCTGTTTTATAGAGCCACAGCCAGCTTCAGGGTCATATTTCCTGGTCAGGCTGTGGGTGGATCTTCAGCAGTAATTGACATATCAGCTCTGCTATTCCTAGCTGACCCTGTTATAGTGACATGAGGTTTGTAAACAGCAGTTCACAAGTCTACAGAGCTTTAAAGTGTTAAAGCTTGTCAATAAGTAATGTACACAAACTGCCTTCTTTTAAGATAAGGAGTACAGCAGGGAGTGACATCATCAACTTGACTGCTACTGCAGCCTGTAGGAGTAGAGAAAGGTGGCCGGTAACTAGGGAAACTTGAGTACAGAATAAGGAGATAATATCTGCCCCTAACTCTGAAGAGTAGTAAAATCAGAACAGCAATGTATTTAATAATAATCTTTATTTACCTTGGCCTACATGCTTAACCCCTTACTGAACTTGGGCATATGGGTACATCCTAATGCTGGTAAGAGATTTTGTAACTAATTGCAGCTAACACTCGGCAGTTACAGTGCAGGATGGAGCCACCACCTCCCGCACTGGTTAACCCCTTAGATTCCGTGGCAAATATTGCTGCGGCGTCTAAATCAATGAGAAATGGTGCCATACCTCACCTTGATCAGAGCACCCGCAGCGAAATTGTGGGCTCGCGATCGGTTAACATGGCAGCTGGAAGCCTTGTGAAGGCTTACATTGCTGCCATGTTTTCTATTTTACTACTTCCTGCCCCAGGCAGAAATTAGCAAAACAGCCATCTTTGTATACTCTAATGCATTGTGTTACAATCCATTAGGCTGTATAAATTATCACACTTGCTAGTGGTGAAGCACCCTAAGGGGACTCAAAGTTAAATTAAACAAAAAGTTTTAAGGTGTAAAAAAAAAATAAATAAATAAATAAATAAATGTTCAAATCACTCCCCTTTTTGCCATTTCACAAATAAAGAAAAATAAAATAATACAAAAGTACATATATTTGGTATCATCGCATCCGAAAAAGCCCAATCTATTAAAATATAACATAATTTATCTTTATGCTGAACACCGTGGAAGAAAAAAATTCCAAACACCAAAATTGTGTTTTTTTTGGTAATTTCATATTTCTTAAAAATTTTAATAAATTTAATCAAAAAGTCATATGTTTTTCCCAAACTGGTAAAATTTAAAAAGTGAATTCCGACTGAAAAAAAATGCCCCTCACTCAAGTCTGTAATGAAAAGTAAAAAAAAAGTTAGGGAAAGCAAAAATTTGGTACCTTTTAAAGTACGTTTTGAATTTTTTATGGGTAAAAAAATTTATAATAAAAACCCCACGTTTTGGGTTATTAAAGGGGTTTTAAATATAAACCTGTAAATACGATAATGCTTCAATACATAATACCTTAAAAGAAAAAACCCCCAAAAACATGGCACGAGTGAAAATTTTTTTTTTTTTTTTACATTTGCTCGACTTCCCAAATTTTTTGGGTTTTTCCCCAGTATTTTTAAAGGTTTAAAAATAAATGAAAACCTTTTTAAAAAGTGAATCTTGCCCTCCCAAACTAAAAAACGCCGTATGCCCCTATATAGATGAAAAAATAAAAAAGTTATGGCTTTGGGAAGGCGATGAGGGAAAAAATGAAGAGCCACATTATTTTGATCATGGCGGGTTAAGGGGTTGAACATAATCAATGAAAGAGAATGTGCCTTTAATTATTTGTTAAGATTTGTCTTAAAAAGGGCAAGTGAGGCAGATACTTGAACAAGGGGCTTAGCATTCCTTACTAAAAAAAAGGGCTACGGCCAAAAAACAATTTCACATTTGCATTTATCATTTTTTTTGGGGTTTGACATTGGGGGGGCATATTTTTTGCAAAGGTTTTCCCCCGGGGTTTAGTCAAACATTAAAAGATTTTTGCCAAGAAAGGTGACATGATTATCTCTCTTCTGACTGACAAATCAATAGATTAATATTAGAAATTGGCCAATTTTTTCCAAAAAATTTTTTTTCGCCCGACTTCGCCGGAAAATTTTCCGGACAAAATTTTTTTCGGGCCCCAATTACTTTAGGGAATCGCTTAAAAACAGCTAAATTTTTTCCCGGCTGCACAGAGCCTGTAGGGGGCGTAAAAACGTTTGCCATGCTTAAAAAAAGGAAAGGGAGCTTTTTTTGGTTTCAAAAACCAAAGCGTGTTTTAGTATTTTAAAATTCCCCTGACCCGCCCGCTATTAGAATCGCTTCACTCTAAAATTTCCGGGCACTTAAGAAAGGGGAAAACTGACCGGAAAAAAGTCATGGGAGCGCCCCGAAAAAAACAAGCTGAGGCTCAGGTGGAAAAATCAGTAGGCCACAGTGTGGCAAAAGTGACAGAGTTGGGGGAGTTTAAAAACAGGAAATAGGGCCCCAAAAAGTGGGGACAAAGACAGAGTTGGGAGGTGCACAAAACCGGGGTAAGCCCCAGGTGGGACAATGAAAAAGGGGTGGAGGCACCAGAGGAAAAAGCGCAACATGAGGGCAGACAAAGGGGACAATGAAATTCTGGAGGGGGCAAAACAAAAAAGGGGGTTAAAGCCGGGAATGGGCCCAAAGACAGGGTGTGGAGGTTTACCTTGGGCCCCGCAAAAAAAAGCAGCAGCCCTGAGGGTCAAAGAGTGGACAATACAAAAATTGTGGAGGTGGGGTTTTGGCCCAAAAACCATCCCTGGGAAAGATGGTGGGAAAAGGCAGATGGAGCAACTTTGGGGAGATGTGTGGCGTCAGATGGGTGGGCGGTATCAAAAATAGTGGCTGAGGGGAGGTAATTTGATCCAGACCCCATTTTTCAAAATTTTTGGTGAAGGGATTTAATGGCCCGAAAGTAATCTGACCCTAAAGGCATTTTGGGGTGTGGGAAAACCGGGGCCCATTTTTCCCTGATTATCTTGACAAAGGGGCAGTCGGTTTTTCCCCATTTCCCCGTGGACAAAACGGGGTTTTCCTTGGGGGGGAACGATGGCCCCCCCGCCGAACCCGAACACCCCTCTGGGTGCCACAATTTGGCCCGGGGGGGAAAAGCTTCCTTTTCCCCTGCAAACAACCCGCAAATTGGGGGCCACAAATCCAGTTTTTGGGTGCCCAGTTTGGTTTCCCGCGGATCTTCTAACTGGGGGGGCAGAGGGTGTCCAAATAGGCCAAACCCCCATTGGTTTCAGGGTCTCCCAGGGCCTGCTGCTGCCCGTGGCGAAATTCCCTCCTCCTAGGGGGGGGAAGGAAAGGAAGCTGCTCACAGTGACTCCAAAATTTGGTTTCTGCTGATTTGGGGCTGGTAACCCTTCCTAAACCCCCCCCCCTTTTCCCCCACAGCACCCAGGGGGAAGGGAGTATTTGAGCACTGAGGCCCCCCGGTCAGACCTGTCAAAAGGGGGGGGATGCCGCCCCATAGGCAGCAGCCAACTGACCAACCGGGGGGATTTCTCTATAAATATTTGAGTTTGTTTCCCTCCCAGGGGGAACTGGGGAAAAAAAACTCCCATTTTTTGGGACCAGTAGCGAGGGTCTAATAGGGTGGAAGCCAGAAGTCATTTTCCTTTTGCCGGAAAGGTGATATTTTGGGTGTCATAGCCCCGGGAAAAACAGCATGCTGTGGGCCATCTGCCAAGTGACTTTCCCGGGGGACTCCCCCCTTTATTTTCCCCGGTTTTTGCCAAGGGCTTTTGGGGGGCATCTGCCCTTTTTCTTCCCCAACCCATCTACCTCCTCCAGCTGCTCCTGATCCTTTATCCCCCAAACACCTGGGTGAAAAAAAACCCCTCATTACACCAGGGCAATGCTTGTGCTTCAATTCCTCCTCCCCAAACCTACAGTTCAGTCCCCACCCCCAAGTGTATCGCCCGGTCTCCAGCCCCTTCCCCAGACAGATTTCTCAGCATCTGTTCCAGGGGCTGAAGCATGGAGGGGACGTTTTTCATCCGGAGTCCTGGCGACTGACAAATAACGTGGCCTCCTCAAATGGCCTCAGCAAACGGCAGGTGTCACGCATGAGCTGCCACTGGCTGACATCAAAGTTACACAGGGGAGTACTCCTGTCCGCATGGATCATCAAAAAATCGTTAAAGGCCTTTCTCTGTTCATGCAGTCGGTCCAACATGTGCAGGCTGGATTTCCAACGGGTGGAAACATCGCATATCAGGGTGTGTTGGGGGAGGCCGTTCTGCCGCTGCAACTCGAGGAGGATGTTCCTGTCTTTGTAGGAATGGATGAGGTGAATGCACAATTTCCTTGCCATTTTCAGAATCTTCTGAATATCGGTGCAAGAGTTCAGGAACCTTTTCACAACCAGATTGAACATGTGCGCCATGCAGGGCGCATGGACCATCCCTCCTCGGTGCAGCGCGGACACCATGTTCCTCCCATTGTCCATCACCATGGTTCTGATTTGCAGTTGGCGCGGAAAAAGCCACACATCGATTTCTTGCTGCATGACGTGGAGCAGTTCCTCCCCTGTTCGCCGAGGCAAGCCAGGTGTAGTACTGCGTGATGGAGCAGTACTCGTGGAGGCTACGATGGTGGTGGTGGTGGAAGAGGAGGCAGACACTGGCGCAGGAGCCGCAGTTTGACAACGTGGAGGAGAAAGCGGTGTCTCCTGTCCAAGTTGTTGGTGTGGCTGGGCAGGAAGCACTTTCACCCAGTGGGCTGTAAAGGATATGTACTGGTCCTGACCATAGTTTCAGCTCCACACGTCCGTGCTGCCGTGCACCTTGGAACAAACCGATAAGTTCAAGGACTGGCCCACCTTCTGTTCTACGTATTTGTGAAGGGCTGGTACTGCCTTTTTGGAAAAGAAATAACTGCTTGGAACTCTCCACCTCGGCTCGGCACAGGCCATTAATTCTCTGAATGGTGCAGAGTCCACCATTTGGAAAGGGAGGGACTGCAGTACCAACAACTTGGACAGGAGCACGGTCAGCTTCTGCATCTTAGGATGATTGGACGCATACTGTTGTCTCTTTGCAATCGCCTCATTGAACGACTGCTGGTGCCATGAGTAGCGAGGAGCAGGAAGCATCTGGAACGGGAGATGATGGAAAAGAGAAACATCTCCCTTCTGCAGAGGTGGTGTAGCCTTAACTGCTGCAATGGCATGCATGCCACTGGGAGCTGCTGCTGCTGCGGTGGCAGGATGGACCAACACATCTGAGCCACGTTTCTCCCAGGCCACCGGATAGTGATGCTGCATGTGTTGACGCAGGGCCATGGTGCCAACGTTATCTCCCTGGCCACGCTTCACTTTCTGCCCACAGATTCTACATATACCCATATTCGGCTCCTACTGTGTCTTAGCAAAGAACTGCCAAACCGCGGAGTAGCTGATTTTACCGCCAACGCGCCACACTGAGTGACTACTACCGCCGCTGCCTCGCTGATCCCCTGTGCCGCTACTTTCTTGGACCTTCGCAGCGGGTTTTCTACCCCGTGGCCGCTTGGCTCCTGAACTCACACTGCTGCTACCTTGCTGACTCACAGCCACACAACCCACTTGCTAGCTGCGCCGCTGCCTGAGGCGCAAGTGGACGCCATCTTCACCTGGCTCCCAAGTGCGGTCGGCTACATCATCATCGATTATTGTTTCATCTTCACTGCTGTCCTCCTCAACGGTCTTGGAATGCTGAGGCTGACCCCTCACAACATGACCTCCCATGCCATTCTCCACATCTATACTTTGCTGCCCACTGCAAGAAGCAGGGGACATTGGCCCCACTTCTTCGCTGCCAAGTAGCTGCTGACTGTCCTCCTCAAATTGTTCATCCTCGCTTTATAGTGGCGCTGAGCCCAGACCACATAGTAGATCTCTTGCTGAGGGAAACGGATGGGACAGAGGCGGGTTGAGGACTGGTGAGGGCCGCTGACCCGCTCCCGGGCCATGCCAACTAAGGGTTGTGTCTGACGTTCCCACCGACTGTTGGCTGGGGTTGTCAGATGTCTTCTGGGAGGAAGTGGATGACCTAGTCAACCAATCAGGAACCCTTGGGTTGCTGGTCAACACACGGCCGCTAGATGAAACCGGCAGTTCTGGCCTCACCGAGTGACCCCTGCTGCCATCTCCCCTTGCTGTGCTGCGACCTGGGCCTGCTCCAGGAATGTTTGTGCCACTGCCACTCGCAGGTGAAGAGCCTGCCAAAAATGACCAGCTTTGTAGCGTGTTAAAATGACATGTATTTTACTGACCACAACAGCAGAAGAATGCATAATTAACCTTCGGATATGAATTATGCTACAGCCAAAATTTCTTCTTTGGCATGGAAAAACAATGTTTCTTTTACTAACTACAAATGCAGAAAAATACTTAGTTATCCCCTGGATGTAAATTGCGCAAAAGAAATGTGCTGCCAAAAATTACCAGCTTTGTAGCCTTTTAAAATGTCGTGTATTTTACTGACCACAACAGCAGAAAAATGCTTAATTAACCTTCAGATATGAATAATGCTACAGGCAAAAATTCTTCTTTGTCGTTGAAAAACACCATTTCTTTTACTGACTAGAACAGCAGAAAAATACTTAATTAACCTTTGGATGTAAATTACGCAAAAGAAATGTGCTGCCAAAAATTACCAGCTTTGTAGCGTGTTAAAACGACGTGTATTTTACTGACCACAACCGCAGAAATATGCTTAATTAACCTTCGGATATGAATTATGCTACAGACACAGTTTTTTTTAGTGACCACGACAGCAGAACAACGCTTAATTAACCCTTGGATCTAAATTGCACAAAAGAATTGAGCAGCCAAAAATTAAGTGGTATTTGGATTGTAAAAACGCTGTTTCTTTAACTGAATACAACAGCAACAACAGGCTTAGCTAACCCTTGGATATTAAATGTGCTCAAGAACTGAGCAGTTAGCATTAAAATGTATATGCAGCTGAATTGAACGCACACTGGACTTCAATTCCAATACCCCACAAAATCAAAATTAGAACATAAGAGAAGCAGTCTCTGAGACAAGCTGTGACACCCCCTCAAAAATCGCTGTATAAAGGTAGTTCTTTAGTGTGAGATCTCAGCAGCAGCAGCTTCACAGCACAGTGAGTGCAGTGTGAACTGCCAGCGTCGCATCCGGACAGGGCCGGGACGACGAGTAGGCGGAGGTAGGCGATCGCCTAGGGCGCCTACCTCTGCCTGTCCCTAAGGGGCGCAGGCAGGGGCCCCGAACCTCCCGGGCTCCAGGCCGCTGCCGTGGGCCTGAAGCGCCGGCGGTCCCTGTATGTGCGTCCATTCGGGATTCTGCGGAGCAGAGAGCGAGCGCTCCCTGCTCCGCAGACAGTGTTGGACCCGCTCACCGGAGGATCGCTGGATCCTCCGGTAAGCTGCAGGGCCGAAACAGCGGGGCCGCCGGGTCCTCATAGCGCTGAGGACCCGCCGCGGTCCCGTGTGACTCAGCTGGCAGCGTCGCAATGAAGTGATGTCATCGCGACGCTGCCTGTCCTCGGGCGCACAGCGTGTCACAGACCGTGCGCCCGAGGAGCGCACGGCTGGTAAAGAAGAGGAGCGCGCAGCCGGGAAGCAGGTAAGGTAAGTATTAATGTTGTTATTTTTACCTGAGAGTGCCCCTATATAGCCCTGCCTGAGCCCCTATATAGCCCTGCCTGCCTGAGCCCCTATATAGCACTGCCTGAGCCCCTATATACCCCTGCCTGCCTGAGCCCCTATATAGCCCTGCCTGGGACCCTATATGCCCCTGCCTGCCTGAGCCCCTATAAGCCCTGCCTGAGCCCATTTATATATGCCTGCCTGAGCGCCTATATACCTCTGCCTGCCTGAGCCCCTATATATCTCAGCCTGCCTGAGCCCCTATATACCCCTGCCTGCCTGAGCCCCTAAAAACCCCTGCCTGCCTGAGCCCCTATATACCCATGCCTGAGCCCCTATATACCCATATGCCTGCCTGAGCCCCTATATACCCAGCCTGAGCCCCTATATACCCATATGCCTGCCTGAGCCCCTATAAACCCCAGCCTGAGCCCCTATAAACCCCTGCCTGAGCCCCTATATACCCATATGCCTGCCTGAGCCCCAATATACCCGTGCCTGAGCCCCTATATCTATATGCCTGCCTGAGCCCTTATATACACCTGCCTGAGCCCTTATATCTATATGCCTGCCTGAACCCCTATATACACCTGCCTGAGCCCCCATCTCTATATGCCTGCCTGTGTGCCCTTATATACACTTCCTGACCCCCTTTTAAATATACCTGCCTGAACCCTATCTCTATATCCCTTTCCTGTGTGCCCCTGTATACCTGCCTGGTGCCCCTATATTTATATACCTGCCTGTCTAAGGGACAATATATACCTACCTGGGCTGAAAGACATACATTATATATATATATATATATATATATATATATATATATATATATATTTGTGTGACGACTTACTTTCATCGTGACCCAAGACGTGGAACGTGGGAACAACCACCCACCCATCTGCAGTTGTTCCGGGAAGGCCAGCCCTTAATGGCTGGCCACTAGCCATGCTACGTATAAGCCATGCTACACCCTAATGTTGCTGACTGACAATACCTGGCTTCCCCCACCGAGACCAGGCCTCCGGTGGCAAAGTATGCCACCTAGTGGCAGAACCCTGCGACTGCCTATGGTTGCTCTGTGACAATATAATATTATTAATTATATATATAAAATATATATATATTTTATATATATATATTTTAACATGCCTGACTGAGAGGCATATCTGTATAAACCCGCCTAACTGAGGGGACCTATATAGCTTCCTATCTGAGGGGGCGTGTATACCTGTCTAACTGAGGGGACGTATATACCTATAATTAAGGAGTTACTGGAAATGTGAGGATTCTAAGATATTTGTGTCCAAATCTGCAGGGACGAGTATTGGCCTTGAAAAATCAGCATGAAGGTGGGAACCGGATGGAGAAGAGAAGGGGAAGTGAACGACTCTGATCAGAAAAGACGTCTCCTGTGAGTCACTAAATGTAATTGCAATGTAAATTTCTGCTGAGAGCCTACATATAACTAGTTTCTACCACTATAAGGTCACTGTATGGCGGTGGTATATGTAATCAGGGCCTGTGTACAGTGTCACATGTGGGGGTCGCGTTCGGTCAGGGTCTGGCAGGATTGTTTGATCCTTAAGTAGTAATAGTTTTGGTCTTGGTTTTTTTGGAAATGTTTTTACTAACAATCATTCGTCCGGTAATTTGCTCCATGTATAGGTGGATTATTTAGTGATTGTTATTTAGGGTATTACACTGCATACGGAGGGGGGGCGATTTTGAAAAGCAAATTTGTCACCCCTGATTTTCATTATACAGTGAAATGCTGAGGAGATGGACAGGATCTATGTGGAATATGCAGAAAGTTAGTGACAGGACCTGGTGCAGAGGTGAGAGGAATTAGTGTGGGAGGGTACAATTTTTTGGGGAGCTTTAAGGGGGGGGGGGGGGCGCCATTGGCTGTACTCGCCTAGGGCACCAAAATGCCTTGTCCCGGCCCTGCGTCCGGACTTATATAGTGCGGTGACATCACAGAATCCCGTGGTCTCATTGGCTTCATCTCTGCACATGTCATTTAGGGTCCTCCTTTCTTCCTCCCAGAGTTCTTTGCCCCATGTAACGACATGTGCTCGCAGCCATTTTATCAATTAAAAACACACTTAGTTCCCGCGAATCACCCCAATCTTCGACGTAGTTCAGAATCGAAGTTTCCCTGAAATTCTAAACGAATTCCACTTCGTTATAATCGATTCGCCCATCTCTAATTAATATAAATAAGTGTGAAGTGGAACTACTGGAAAGTTATGTTACATCAGTAGTGTGGCCTGTGTAGATTAAATCTGCTGACAATGTTAAAGGGGTTATCCAGTTATGCAAAAAGATTAATAAACCATACATATTAGATTTACTTATCCAAGAGAAACTGCTGTTACTCCCCATAAATCAGGCTTCCTCCAAACCAAACCTGATCTATATACTTGTAAATCATGAGCAAGGACAATCATTTCCTAAACGTTTTTCTTTATATACAACAAAGTTTCAAATAACACACACAATGACAAAATAGCACAAACAATGCTGAATCAATTTTTTTTGAAAAATGCAAGATGCATTCAAGGTTTAAGTTCATGGCACATCACTTAATCCATGATAATACTCATGAGAGCAAGGTATCAAAGGTGCCCCTCTTTCTCAAAAGGTTATCCAGGTAAATTTTAACATGTCAATTTAACACACAGCTGCTGCACAAAAAGAAAAAAAACTATACTTACCATACTACGCTATTAACGTCTCCATTCCAACATTGATGATGCTGGCAGTCTCCCTTGTTCATCCATCCATTGCCGACTGCCAGAAGTCATCTTGTGAGTGCTGCAGCAGTCATGGGGCATTGCCTGACATTGCCCTGGCTCTTTCACTTCTGAACTGTAATGTTAGGAAATGGCAACTGTTCACTGCCAGCAGCCAGAAAAAAAAAACAGAAAAATGGGGTAGACCTCTGGCAGTGCCAGTGCTGGAATGACAGTAACTGGTGAGATGAGTATGTATTTTCTTATTGTAGTTCAGCAGCAGAATATTAAAATTATTTAAAGAAAGCAACTTAGACAACCCAGTTAAGCACTTTACCTGTGCCCATCACTTCTTGTCTCAGTAACGTCTTGTCAATGATGCACTGAATAGGATAATTTTATAGCAGGGTATTTGTTTTATAGCAGGGAGTTAATTTGGGGGTCTGCTCTAAGGTTGGAATTAACTTGGGGAGCTCAGTTAACTTTTGGGTCTATCTAGGGTTTCTTATAATTTTAAGGACTGAGTTTAGAGTCTGAAATAGTGTGTGTGTTTGCACACTTGAGTGAGTGTATATGAACATTGTGAGAGGATATATAGTGGGTTGCAAAAGTATTCATACTCCTTGAACGCTTCCTAAATTTTAAACATTACAGCCACAAATGTAAAAATATTTTATTGATATTTGTGATATATGTGATAGAGCAACACAAAGTAGCGAGTATTTGTAACTTTTGGAGTGCGCCTGCTCATACATCAAGAGAACAGGGCTGCACCAGTTTTTGGGCTGAAAGGACACCAGACTACTGGCGCAGCCCCATACATACATGTCGCCCTTAGAGTCTACAATTTTTGCCCATACTTCTTGGCAAAATAGTTCTAGCTTAGTCAGATTGGTTGAAGAACGTTTGTCAACAGTGATTTTCAAGTCCTGATTCTCAATGGGATTTATGCCTGGACTTTGACTGGGCCATTTTAGCACTTTAACATGCTTTGATGTAAACCCTTCCGTTGAAGCTTTAACTGTATGTTTAGGGTCATTGTCTTGCTTGAAGCTGAATCTACGCCCCAGTTCGTCATTAGTAGTATCTATCAGGTTTTTCTCCAGGATTGTATTTAGCTCCATCCATCTTCCCATCAACTCTGACCAGATTCCCCGTCCCTGCTGAAGCAAAGCCTCACCCCACATGATTGTGCCCCTACCATGCTTCATGGTGGGTATGGTGTGTTCAGGGTGATGTGCAGTGTTGGCTTTTCTCCACACATGGTATTTAGGTTTGAAAGTTCTTTTTTTAGGTTTGAAAGACTAAAGCACCTTCTTTCCACATGCCTGCTGTGTCCCCTACATAGCTTTTAGCAAACTTCAAATAGGACTTCTTATGTATTGCTTTTAAAAGGGGCTTTCTTCTTGCCACTCTTCCATAAAGACCAGATTTTTGAAGCACACAGCTCATAGTCCTGTCCTGTGGACAGCTTCTCCCATCTAAGCTGTGGATCTTTGCAGTTCCTCCAGAGTGACCCTGGGCCTCTTGGCTGCTTCCCTAACAAGTGCTCTCTTTGTCTAGGCAGTCAGTTTAGGTGGATAGTAGCCATGTTTTATAGATTAGTAATTGTGCCATACTCCTTCAATTGAAGGATAATGGATTGAATAGTGCTCTGGGACATGTTTGGAGTCTTTGCTACTCTTTCAAAGCCTAAACCTGCAAAACACTTAATGCCACAACTTAATCCCTGATCTGTCTTGTGTGTTCCTTGGTTTTCATGATGCTGTTTGTTCACTAATGTTCTCAGACAAACCTCTGCAAAGACAAAACAGTTGCAGTTATACTGAGAATATATTACATACAGATTTACTCTATTTACTTATTAGGTGACTTCTTAGGCTAGACCTACACAGCACAGGGTTTTGGTCGGTTTTTCAGCAGATTCAGTATTCTGAATCTGCTGAAAAACCAACTGTACCCTGCGCTTTTCAGACTTCAATAGAAAGTCTGTGCTGTAGTCTACACAGCACGGATTTTTTAGTGAGGTTTTACTAAAATGAAAAACCACCGACGGAATATAGAACACGTTCTATATTCCGCGAGACCAACATCAGGTTGCTTCAGACCTAATGTATTGGGCCACAGGGAATCTGTAATCCAACAGCCGATTTTTGTGCAAAAATGGTGGTGCGGCCCAGTCCAGCAATTTGAAAATGCCGTTGGATTTTGGGCAGCATTTTCAAAACGCTGTGTGGACCTAGCCTAAAGGCAATTGGTCCCACTGGATGTTATTTAGGGATACTAACATACAGGGGGAATACATATGCATGCCACAATTTCAGTTTTTAAATTTGCAAAAAATTCAAATCACTTTCTTTAAACTTCACAAATACTTGCTACTTTGTCTTTCTCTATAACATAAAATATCAATAAACATATTTATGCTTGTTGCTTTGACATTTAAAAATGAGGAACAGTTCAAGGGATATGAATGCTTTTGCAACCCACTATTTGTCATGCACTGCCTCCTCATGTCCTGCACTAGGCAGAACACAGAATATTATAGACTCTATACCAGGTATGCACAAGATGTGGCTCTATACCAGGAGTGGCTAACATTGCCTCTCCGTGCAGCCCCCAGCCATCAGAACACAAACATGACAAATCAACTGATGCCACTGTTATGGTGGGCACTGTATGGTTGGCACCACAAAGCTATGTATAGTATTTTAAGCAACCTAGTTGAGCAATCCCATATAAACAATTTTTGGATTATCTTTGTATTTCTTCCTCAAAGGAGTATTTATTTCTGCAACAATCATGATAGGTTCAAGACTTCAAACACAAGAGGAGTTGGAGAAGAGGCTATATATGTACTGTATATTGTTCTCTCTAGTTATAGTTGTGAAACTTCTATAGTCCCCCAAAACTACAATAAAAATAGGTGCCTCAATGAGTACCGAGCAGGGGAACCCGATTCTGATCTCTGGCAGTCCCTAAAGTGGAACCAAGACCTCTCAGCCATTTTAGGTATTAACAATTGAAGGGCCATAAAGGTCTCGGATGGTGAATATCCTTCTAACATTTACTTCAGCCCCTGCGAGATGTACAATATGACATTATGGCCCTTTGACCAGAAAATGTTATGCACCCCTGCTCTATACATTTTGTTATTTTAACTATTTTTAAAATATATTTATTTAGATTTTATTTAATAAGAAATTGTAATGTAGATTTCTATGACATAACAAATAAGTATATGTGACTAGACAATATATTAAAATACACAAAAATGATAAAGTCAACTTCCCTTTGTTATTTCCCCACTTGGTTCAAAGAGGTCAGCCAAAGTCTATGTACTGTATGTTGTTCTCTCTAGTTATAGTTGTGAAACTTCTATAATCCCCCAAAACTACAATAAAAATAGGTGCCTCTGAAACTCCTTTCTTTTCTTTTGCGTCGACAACAGTTATATGTTCTCCGATTTGAAAATTACGGTTTTTGTAGGTTGGAAGTGATGAAACTTCAATGGCTTTATCCAAATGTTTAAAAAGACCTGATACCTATGTCACCATATTTTCATGTTCCTGTATGCATAGATTGATGTGAACCATAATCTGAAGTTAGTTCTTAGCACTACAGGATGTTATTTTTCTGGTTCATAACAGATATTGATAAACGACAGAGAGTCGCGAGATAGCACATTTGGATATTGTTTCTTCTTTTTTGTACAATCATTTTATTTTGAGTGTATATTTGTAGCACTCTTATACCTTGTGCTTGATTTTTACTATTTTGATGTTTCAATAAAGCTTTTGTATAAGAAAAAAATAGGTGCCTCACATTTCTTCCTTGATTCCTTCCGATTCTGATCTCTGGCAGTCCCTAAAGTGGAACCGAGACCTCTCAGCCATTTTGGGTACTTACATAAAGGTCTCAGATGGTGAATATCTTCATAACATTTATTGCAGCCCCTTCGAGAGGTACAATATGACAATATGGCCCTTGGACCAGAAAATTTTATGTACCTGTGCTCTATTATTTTTGTTATCTTAACTATTTTTAAAATATATTTATTTAGATTTTATTTAAAAAGGAATTGTAATGTAGATTTCTATGACATAACAAAAAAGTATAGGTGACTAGACAATATATTAAAATACACAAAAATGATAAAGTCAACTTCCCTTTGTTTTTCCCCCCACTTGGTCAAGGTCACCAAAAAGGCAGTACTAAATATTACCCCACTGAAGGGGGTAAAAAAAATTTCATCAATCAATACTGTACACACAGAGAAGAGTTAGAACACTTCTGCTTAATGAATTTCTGCTTTCTTAAAACAATATGCCACATCAGCTTTTTCCCTGGAGTTGAACCTCTGCCCAGAAAAATGTAGATGTTTAGAAGTTTATATTGACCGCAGTCTTATAAGTATTAGATTTGTGAGCAGTATTATAGAGATAGCCTTGAATATTTTATTAGACCCACCGTTCTGTTCAATATTGCCCCAGATTTACATAACATTTTTATTACAAACAAACCAAATAAACAGACTTCCCAGGCCCTTTTCAAATATTTATTGTTCTGCATCTTTCAGACAAAATTATTTCCTGGTATAGACGGCAGTAAAGATTCTATCAAACACTGAGGCAGATTTGTATGGTACTCTAGTTTTATCCGATTAGCATTAAAGGACTTTATTTGAGATAGCAGTCATAAAATATTATTTTGTATTGTTTTGCTTGAACCACCATTGTTTTAGATAAAGTTCTCTACTACATACTGTATATTATATATTTAAAAAAAATTTATTTTCGAATTTTTAAATACATTTTAAAAACCCAAATAGATTCAATTTATTTTTCTAAACAATACTTCTTGAAATGGCCCATACTTACTATTGTTGCCTAAAAATTTAGACAGGAAAAAGTAAAACATTAAAAAGTGCCAATTTATCATTAAGCTGTTTGACAAATTTAGCACATATTTTAAATTACCCCAAATTTTTTTTTAACTATTATTACCGACTTTCTAAGCCAAAATATTTGGTGCATTTTTGGTGCAGTTTTTGCCACAAGTCACAATCTGACCACACCCTTTTCAATGAAACTATGTCCACAATCAGAAGGTGTTTAAAGTGTCCATAATAAATTGGTTTGTGCTAAAAATGCAGCACTTTAAGACATTATTCGATTGTAAAAATAGGACCAAATGTCCTCTTTGTAAGCACTTGGGGTAAAATTATAAAAAAAACTGAACAACGTAAATAATAATAATAATAATAATAATAATAATAATAATAATTGTGTAAACTTGGTGATGGTGCTCTGTGGTGTCCATTATTGCTCTGGTATTATACCTGTAGTGTACCTGTATTATACCTGTAGAGCCAGAAACTTAGCATGAAAGCAGGGGTACTGCTGGGCTCTAGGTCACTTCCCTACAGGAGTTATTGTTGTAGTCATGGTGTGCACCCTGGTATCCACTTAATATAATATTGCCATGAATTGGGCTTATACAGTTTGAACAAAACATATACTAGGAACTTAATGTTTCAGAACCTCCCATTTCAGAAATTTTGCTTAGCAGCAATTAAGAAATGTAGAACATGTGTATGTGCAATCCATGCCTTTTTTCTACAGTTTATGAATAATAATAATAATAATAATAATAATAATAATAACAACCATCATTAGCATAATCTAATGCTTTGTTCACAGTTTGCTTAAGCCAGTGTATTAATCGAATGCTATTCAGCCAGAGTATGCCTAAAGGAAGGGTTCACTGGTTTTCGCCACTACATTCCTATCTGACACACAATCCTCTGCCACAAGGTTTGAACAATGTGTGAACTGAGCCTAAAATTATTGAACCAATATACAAGCCAATTTTTAATTGTACTCACAGGAGTGAACATGAAGGTCAGATCCAAGGTTCTGACAGCATAATTGCTGTTCTGTAGGATTTTGTATGAGTGTACTTATATGCCTTGCAAAGTTATGTCCAGCTGATAAGTTCTAGCATACCTCTAGCAATTGCGAAATGTAGGTGGCATAGGCAGTGTTGGTGTGATGCAGCATTGCACCCTTTGTTTTTCTGCACAACAGTTCCCTGGCTACCGCCAAACAATATGTGGTGGAACGCCATTAAACTGTATGGGGCTGGCTTCAGTTCCGTACATAGACATAACACTGGGAGCATATCTGAGTAGGGAAAGCTTAGAAAGACCCAGAAATCTACAGTAGCATTGTTGTCCCTTTGTTCTCAATATTGTTGGGGTTCACTGTCATATCCCACCCATCGAAAAGTTACAGTATATCTGAGAAATATGCCATTACTTTAGAAAATAGATGTACTCCAGGGACTGAGTTATTCTCTGAAATAGCTATCACATTTTATGATAAGTCAGCATTTACTTATGTCTATCTATGACTGCTATGGCAACACCATTTTTAAGCTGGTTGACAGCAGTAGTATCATGTTTTGTAAATTGAAAATTCTGTGTATACTTAAGTGCCTTTTTGTGAGAATGTTACAGCATAAATCAGTGTCTAAATGCCAGACTAAACAGCTTGTCCAATTACTGATAAAATGCGTAGGACAAAAATATAATAGTAATCTATTCGGAATTCACTACAGTATTAGGGCAAGGTTGTCTGGATAATAGAGCTTCAATCAAACAGAAATTAGGGGGCTCAGCCTTTTATATGCAATGGATTGCAAAAGTATTCTTGATTTCTTCCTCTTTTTAAATTCTAAATTAAAGGGGTTCTTCAGGATTATCTTTTTATTTGTCATAGGATTCATGACTGAATTATATTAAACTTTCTAATTCATACTGATAAAAATGATTTATCTGTTCTGCTGTGCAGAACCAGGCAAAGAGTCCTTTCCTCCCTTTCCCTTACCACTTGCAAACCATGTGACGTTCATTGATCACCTGGTTTTGCTTCTGCCTCAATGAACATTTTGTCATCATTGAATGGGTGTACTGAAGACAGGCTCAGATCAGAAACACTCCCCTGTAGTGGGTGTGAATTGAGCAGAGAACAATCTAATCACACAATAGTGAGGGCATTCACACCTGCCAGCCTTTAGTTTGAAAGTGAATAGAAGCCAGCAGGAGTAATTACAGAAGAGAGGGAACTATTTCTTTCTGAGTCCTGTCGGCATAGAAAAGTACAAAGTTATGTTTATGTTGTATTCTGACAAAGCTGTTTACATAGTGACTCTTGAGTCCCAGCACAAAGGTGCAGACATGACAATGATGATTGTAATTAGAGAGCTGAGGTGGATTACACAATAATGTCAGCACAATGTCTAGCAGTAATAACTGTGGAGGGAAGTCCTAAATTGCAATACAGTCTGGGAGTTGAAGGAAGGAGATTCAGGAGAACTATTCACACTTCCAGAAGCAAAAAGTTTCACTGCAAAAAGTTGATCTTATGATAGATGAATAAGGAGGTAAAAGAAAAAAACATAAAGGTAGTGGAATATTTTAACCTTTAAATAGAAATTCTTTTTTATAGTTTTCTTGAAATCTTTAAACTCCCGGATAACCTCTTTAAATGTTTTTACTGATATTTTATGTGATAGAAGAAAACAGAGTAGCAAGTATTTGTGAAGTGTAAAGAAAATATGTGCCTTTCCAAATGTTGCAACTGAAAAAAATAAAAGTGTTGCATAAATAAGTATTCAGTCCCCTTTCTTCTGATATTCCTAAACAAAATCCAGTGTGCGCAATTGCCTTTAGAAGTCATCTAATTATAAAATAGAGTACATCTGTATGTAATTTATTTTCAGTATAACTGCAACTGTTTTGTGAAGGCCTCAGAAGTTTGTTAAAACACATTAGTTAATAAACAAGGCACACACCAGACACCTCAGTGATAAATTTGTGGCAAAGTGTATTGCAGGCTTAGGTTTTTTTTTAACAATAGTCCAATCTCTGATCATCTCTTGGAGCATTATTCAATTCATCATTTGTAAATGAAAAGAGTATGGCACAATTGCTACACTACCAAGAAATGGCTGTCCACCTAAACTGACAGTCCAGATAAGGAGAGTACTAATTAGTGAAACAGCCAATAGAACCAGGGTCACTCTGGAGGAGCTTCAGAGATCCACAGCTCAGGTGGGGAAACCTGTCCACATGACAACCATTAGCCCTTTTTGAAAGCAATCCATAAGAAGTCCAACTTACAGTTTGCAAAAAGCCATATAGGGGACACAGCAAGCATGTGGAAAAAGGAGCTCTGGTCATACCAGACTGGAATGGAACTTTTTGGGCCAAATACCAACCACTATTGCCATCCCCACCATGAAGAATGGTAGTAGCAGCATCATGCTGTGGGGATATTTTGCTTAGGCAGCGACTGGGAAACTGTTCATAATTGATGGGAAGATGAACGGAGCTAAATGCAGGGCAATCTTGGAGGAACACTTGTTATACGCTGCAAAAGACTTGCAATTGGTTTAGGTTCACCTTCCAGCAGAAAAAAGACCATAAACATACAGCCAAAGCTACAATAGAAGGGTTTACTTCAAAGCATATTCATGTATTACAATGGTTTATTCACAGTTCAGACCTAAATCCCATTGAGAATCTGACTTGACTTGAAAATTGCTGTTACATAGCTACATAGTTTAATACATAGTTTGTAAGGCCAAAAAGATAGACGTCCATTCAATTTAGCTTATTGTGCTATAGTGTTGATTCAGAGGAAGACAAAAGCCCCATGAGGTAGAAAGCAATTGTCCTCATTTTAAGGCAAAATTTCTTCCCAACTCTAATCTAGCAATCAGAATAAATCCCTGGATCATCAACCCTTCTACAGGATTCTAGTCACTGTAACTCAAATGTTCTCAAATGTTTGTCATCCAATCTGAGTGAACTAAAGCTATTTTATAGAGAAGAATTGGCAAAAGTTCCAGCCTTTAGATGTGCAAAGCTGGTAGAGACATACCCCAAATCCAGCTGTCATTGCAGCCAAAGGTGGTCCTACAATGTACTGACTCAGAGAGGCTGAATACATATGCACACCATACTTTTCATTTTTTTTAATTCACAGAAAGTTGGAAAAGCACAATCATTTTCTTTACACTTCACAAATACTTGTGACTCTGTGTTCCTCTACGACAAAATATCAATAAATTACTTGTAAGTTTGTTGCCGTAACAGTTATAAATGAGGGTGTGAATACTTTTGCAATCCACTGTATCTCCCAATTACCAAAATGTGCAGAGTCCCTCTCTTCCTAGAAAAGTCTATGTAAATGGAATGGTTGCTCACAACTGGTGATTACCCCCACTGGCACCTGTCCACTAACTCCTAAGAGAAGCTAAGCGTGACATGTATGAAACCGCCGCATACTATCCATGTCGGACTGGGGTGCCTAGGTCCCACCAGAGGAGTTTATTTTAGGTGCCAATTTTGCCTTGCTGTCTCCCCCACCTGTACACTGCCCCCGTCCGGTCTTGCTTCAACTTATACAGACCGATGTGATGACATCATTACACTTATCTATAATCAAGATGGAGCTCTGGGGCTTCTGATTCTCCCTCACTTAATTGCAGTATGACACTGGTGGTGAACATGAAAGGTCTAAAGATATATGCCCCCTCCCTGAATGATACATTTTATATAAAAAAATATATTCAAAGCTATAAACACAAAGTACTGAGTATAAAACCACAAAATAATGGTTATACTGTTACTAAATAACACCGCTACATAAAACCAGAATCCCAAGGCTACATTTAACAATAACTAAGACCATATACTGCAACATCATGGCCACATATCACCACCACATAGCGACTGAATAATACTACCACACCATGAACACATATCCCTAACACATAGTGACTGAATAATACCATAACACCATGACCACATATCACTACCACATAGTAACTGAATAATACCACCACACCCTGACCACATATCATCAACACATAGTGACTGAATAATACCGCAACACCATGAACACATATCACCACCACATAGTAATTGAATAATGCTTCCACAGCATGACCTCATATCACCCCCACATAGTGACTGAATAATGCCGAAACACTATGACCACATGTCACAACCACATAATGACTGAATAATATCACAACTCCATGACCACATATCACCACCACATAGTGACTGAATACCACCCCACCATGACCCCATATCACCATCACATAGTAACTGAATTATACCTCAACACCATGACCAAATATCACCACTATATATAGACTGAATAATAACGCCACACCATTACTGAATATAAACCATTACATTTTGCACACGTATAAGTGATGACAGTTCAGGTACATTAAGTAACTCACAGATGACATTTCTCCAATGAGTCATTCACGTTCCCTTTTCTTTTCTATCTGGTCCACACCACCATGCTGACTTCTCCCAGCCAACACTCATCCCTGCAGATTTGGACACAAATATCTGAGAATTTTCACTTTTCCAGTAACTTCTTATTTATAGGTATATAAGTTCCTCCAGTTAGTTAGCTCTATAGCTCCCCTCATCAGATAGGAAGCTCTGTAGGTCCCCTCAGTTAGGTAGGTGTATAGATCTCCTCAGATAGGAAGCTATACAGGTCCCCTCACTTAGGCAGGCATGTATAGGTCCCCTCAGTTAGGAAGGCATGTATAGGTACTCTCGTTTAGGCAAGTATATATAGGTCCCCTCACTAAGGCATGTATATATAGGTCCCCTGTAAGTAGGTATACACTGCGTTTTATACAGTTATACATCTCATTAGGTTAATAAAGCATTCGTCAATATGCACGAAAGTATCTCACAGCACTTTATAAATGTGCCTCATTGTAAGACACATGTATGTGCTATAAAGTGGTGCATAAATGTGTATGCATCAAAATTTGTCTCAGACACGCCACTTTGACACTGGTATGGATTGTTACGACAGTTGTGCGACACATTTTGTCGTGCAACATTCAAAAATGTGGTACGTGGTATGAATCTGGTGCAGCAATCCCTCCCCTCTGTAGAACAATTCAAAGATCTAATGGACACGACTATGACAGTTTTTTTTGGCTGAAAAAACACGTCAGAAATCTGGTGCAGCCTCTTTCACGCATGTCTCCTTAAGTGCTTAAAGTGGTTGTCTTACCATGTTTTTTCACAGAGCCGCAAACAGTTTCAGATTCACGCTTCCTGTCTCTTTCTGGTGAGGCTGTTGGTGGCTCTATAGCAGTGATTAGCATGTCAGCTCCTTATTTACCGCTCTTTTAATTGCAATGACATGAGGGCAGGAGATGTTATCTATAGAGCAGAGACCCTCACAGCTCAAAGTGAACAAGTGTAATTAATCTTCTTTGTTTGTTAGAGATAACACACTCAAGCTGCCAGCATTCCCGTGTGCCGACCTTATCTCCTCAACAAAGCAAAATAAACAAAGCAATATATTTTGAAAAAGCCTTTATTTACCATTTTCTACATGCTGGAAGCTAATCTTTGTAGAAAAGATAACCCCGTTAATGCTCAGAAATTAATACATGTCAGTGATGGGCCATAGTGACTGTTTCATATTTTTATAATAGTAAAAAATATAGATTTTTCATTTTTGTTTGGTATAAAACATAATACAAGATTGCACATATATATCGGTGAAACAAACACTTATTCAAATAAATTCACCCATAAACATGTGAAATGCATTACCATATAATACTGGTAGTTCTCGCTTGCTTTATTCAGGCTGTAACACATGACAGATATAAAGTCTATGCTACAATTCTTGAAAATGCAGAAGAATCAATTGATCTAAATGTAGGTTATTCACAACAAGGCTTAACTGCTTTTATCAAAGATGACAACACACGACTTACAAAAAAAATAAAGTTTACTTTTCAGTGACTCAGTGTAACTGGCAGACCAATAATAAGTGACATACAGGACCTAAGGCAATTTCTGACCTGTTTTTCCTTCTTCTGAAACTGAGAAATAAATAGCATCTTCCTTACCATCTTCATTGCCACAGATTTTCTACCAGTCAGATTGTCTGAGGACATGCAACATGACATGCCTATAAGTTTTAAGTCATTCTTTACATGCAGTTGTGGAAAAAAAGATAATTTATTTCTAGCCAATATTATCTATTATCATATTGTAAGCTGCCGCTCAGCTCTGGAACGCCATCTTGGCCCGTCCCGGGGGTTTCTCGCTTTGGATCGCCGTCCTTGGTAGAAAATATAATTTGGGACACCGACACTCGGCTTCTCTTTATGGCTTCAGCCAACTTTTAAGGGACACAGTTACCCCAAAAACAAACACATAAAAAAAATCCTTGGGCCCTCTGGCCACTAATTCACACACAGAGTCCCCTCTCTGTCTAAGATTTTGTGCCTATCGCACAGCCCCTTATAACCATACAATGCTTACTGTGTGGCCGGCTTTTCTGTAGCCTCTTGGGGCCAAGCCTCTTCCCAAAACCCCGGGAGCGCTCCACCCCCCGATCACCTGGGTACGGGCTTTTAAGCCTCCAGAATAACCCAAATTTTTCGGGCGGGAACCCCGGGGACCGGGAACCCGGGATCCCCACCCCCCCGACACTATAGCTTCCCCAAAAGGCCACCCCATACCACGCCTTGCAGCTATTCTACCCTCCGAAGTGTAGTAAAATAATTAAATACTACTGACCCCATAAGGTGGGCTTTTCCCCACCGACCCCAGTTATTCGGGGGTGCATTTGCAGAAGGACCCCATAGCGGGCATGCACTACCAGTATCGCCTGCCACATATCCCCCCCTCTGAAAAAGGGCCGAGGGTTTTCTCACATTGCATAGGCCCCCCTTTGGGGCAAAGCCCCTTTTTTGGGGCAACGTTTTCCCTCATCTGCAGGGGCAGAGATGACTTTGGGTCACCCACATAGCTTGGGCCACCCCATGCATTCACCCACCAGGGCAACGATATCATACCTTTTTTTCAGTGGCACCCCCCATGCACGCTCTGCACAAGATGTCATCACGCAAGATCGCTGCCGACATTCAAGGGTTACTACGACAACCCCTTACCAGGGCTATCAATCTTGTAGGCGCTTACCCACCAAAATTTCCTTATTATGCCCCCTGGGAGAGTTTTCACATCTTGGTCTCCCTTAAGCAAGCACCCTTGGTTTTCTCAAAACCCCACACTATGTTATCAGAACTGTAAGAACAACACATTTCCGGGGTCTCTTTTTGAGAGGGCCGAATTTCTCAAAAATTTGATTGGGGTGACTTCGCAAATTTTCCGAAAAATTTTTTTTTTGGGCCCGAATTATTGGGGCGAATCCTTTAAAAAAACAGCTTATCCGGGCTGCACAGAGCCTTCAGGGTGTTTAAAAATTTGTCCCATCTTAAATATGCAGAGGAAGTTTGGTTTGGTTTTCTACAATGTTGTTTTTAGTATGACACGCACAAACTGTCGCCGCCTTTAAAACGCTTCACATAAAATTCCCTGGCACTTAAGAGGGCAAAAATGACCAAAAAACTCAAGCGGGAATGTAGCCTGATAAATCATGCCACGAAAGCGGAAAAAAACAAGTGAGACTATGCAACATCAGTGACAGAGTGTGGGGTGACGGGGGCACCACGCACTTAGGCAGAGGTGCAATAATTCTGAAGGGGCATAAACAGGGGTAGGCCACAGAGTGGCACAATCACAGTGTGGAGGGCACGGCAGCAGCAGATAGGGCAGACATGGCACAATGACATTTTGGAGGGGGGCAAAAACTGGGGTAGGCCACAAGTGGCACAAAGACACTGTGGGGGTCAGGTAGAGCACCCTGAGGCAGGCAGAGCACAAAACATTCGGAGGTGGAAAAACAGGGTAGGCCACAGGTGGGACAAAAGACAGAAAAGTGGGGGTGCGGCGGCAGGAGCAACCTGAAGTCAGAGAGTGGCACAATAACAGGTGGGGGTTCCGTAGCAGCAACAAAAAGCAGCAGCAGTTAGGTCGAGGTGGGACAATCACAGTGTGGATTCATGCACCCCCAACAGCAGCCAAGATGAGGTCTAAGTGGCACTGACAAAGGGGGGAGGTGGGGGGAATACCAGTTTTCCCGGTAAAAAGGTTTTGCAGATGGGGAAAAATTCAGCAGATTTGGCATCAGGGGGGGTGGGCATCAAAAATGGCTGAGGCAGGTAGTTTGAACCCAACTCATTTCTCAAATTTGGGTGAGGGGCCTGACTGATGTAATCTAGCCCCAAGGGATTGGTGTGTGGGAAATCCGGGCCAACCACGCCCGATTTACTTGAAAAGGGCAGTCGTTTTCCCCATTTCTCGTGGACAAGCGGGTTCTCCTTGGGGTAACGATGAACCCCCAACGCACTGAACACGGTGGGGTCCTGCTGCTTCTGCTGCTGGCGACTGCCCTCCTCACTAGGCGGGTGAAGGAAGCTGCTCATCAGTGACTCCAGACTTAGGTTGCTGCTGATGGAGCTGGTACTGCTCCTACCCCCCACCTCCCACCTTCCCCCAGCAGCGGCGGCAGTAGTACGTGAGCGCTGAAGAAACACCCGGTCAGACCTTTCAGAGGAGGGACGATGCCGCACATAGGCGGCGGCCAACTGACTACGGAGGATTTCCCTATAGTATTTGAGTTTGTCCTCCCTCTCAGCAGCTGGGAAAAAGGCTCCCATTTTGGACCAGTAGCAAGGGTCCAATAGGGTGAAGAGCCAGAAGTCATCCCTCTGCCGGATGGTGACTATTCGGCTGTCACTAGCCAGGCAAATCAGCATGCTGTGGGCCATCTGCACAAGTGACTCCGAGGGGCTTCCCTGCCTCCATCTCCACTGTATACTGCCACGGTGCTTGCGGGTCATCTGCCTTGTCTTCCTCATCTCCATCTACCTCCTCCAGCTGCTCCTGCTCCTCCTCTCTTGTCACCTGGGTAGAAAATCCACTCATTTCACCAGACAATGCTTCTGCTCCAATGTCCTCCTCCTCCTCCTCCTCCATTTCAGTCTCCACCGGACTCATGTGGCCGCGAGATGTAGTCGCCACGTCTCCAGTCCCCTGCCCAGACAGATTTTTCAGCATCTGTTCCAGGACATGAAGCAGTGGAATGACGTTATTCATCCCGTAGTCCTGGCGACTGACAAATAACGTGGCCTCCTCGAATGGCTTTAACAAACGGCAGGTGTCACGCATGAGCTGCCACTGGCTGACATCAAAGTTACACAGGGGAGTACTCCTGTCCGCCTGGATCATCAAAAAATCGTTAATGGCCTTTCTCTGTTCATACAGTCGGTCCAACATGTGCGGGCTGGAATTCCAACGGGTGGAAACATCGCATATCAGAGTGTATTGGGGAGGCCGTTCTGCTGCTGCAACTCGAGGAGGATGTTCCTGGCTTTGTAGGAATGGATGAAATGCATGCACAGGTTCTTGGACATTTTCAGAATCTTCTGAAGATCGGTGGAAGACTTCAGGAACCTTTTCACAACCAGATTGAACACATGCGCCATTCAGGGCGCATGGATATTCCCTCCTCGGTGCAGCACGGACACCGTGTTCCTCCCATTGTCTGTCACCATGGTTCCGATTTGCAGTTGGCGCAGAGAAATCTACACATCGATTTCTTGCTGCATGACGCGGAGCAGTTCCTCACCTGTGTGACTTCGTTCGCCGAGGCAAGCCAGGTGTAGAACTGTGTGACACCGCTGTGCCCTACACATGTGGTATGATGGAGCAGTACTTGTGGAGACTGAGATGGTGGTGGTGGTGGAGGAGGAGGAGGCGGACATTGGCACAGGAGCAGCAGTTTGACAACGTGAAGGGGAAAGCGGCGTCTCCTGTCCAAGTTGTTGGTGGGCCTGGGCAGGAAGCACATTCACCCAATGGGCCGTAAAGGACATATACTGGCCCTGACCGTAGTTACAGCTCCAGATGTCCGCGCTGCCGTGCACCTTGGAACAAATCGATAAGCTCAAGGACTGGCCCACCTTCTGTTCTACATATTTATGAAGTGCTGGTACTGCCTTTTTGGAAAAGAAATAACGGCTTGGAACTCTCCATCTTGGCTCGGCACAAGCCATTAGTTCTCTGAATGGTACAGAGTCCACCATTTGGAAAGGGAGGGACTGCAGTACCAACAACTTGGACAGGAGCACGGTCAGCTGCTGCACCTTAGGATGGTTGGACGCATACTGTTGTCTCTTTGCAATCGCCTTGCTGAACGACTGCTGGCGCCATGAGTAGCGAGGAGCAGGAGCATCTGGACCGGGAGATGATGGCAAAGAGAAACAGCTCCCTTCTGCAGAGGTGGTGGAGCCTTGACTGGCTGCAATGGTAGGCGTGCCACTGGCCGCTGCTGCTGCGGCGGCAGGATGGACCACCACATCTGAGCCACGTTTCTCCCAGGCCACCGGATGGTGATGCTGCATGTGTTGACGCAGGGCCGTGGTGCCAACGTTAGCTCACTGGCCATGCTTTACTTTCTGCCCACAGATTCTACATATACCCATATTCGGCTCCTCTAGTGTGTTAGCAAAGAACTGCCACACCGCTGAGTAGCTGATTTTACCACCAACACTCCGCACTGAGTGTCTACTACCGCCGCTGCCTTGCTGAGCCCCTGTGCCACTACTTTCTTGGACCTGCAAAGTGGGTTTTCTACCCTATGGCCGCTTGGCTCCTGACCTCACACTGCTGCTACCCTGCTGACTCACGGCCACACAACCCACCTGCTGGCTGCGCCGCTGCCTGACTCACAAGCTGACGCCCTCTTCTCCTGACGATGATAAAGCCTTTGCTTCACCCGGCTCCCAAGTGCGGTCGGCTACATCATCATCTATTTGTGTTTCATCGTCACTGCTGTCCTCATCACCGGTCTTGGTATGCAGAGGCTGACCCCTCACAACATGACCTCCCATTCCACTCTCCACATCTATACTTTTCCGCCTACTGCAAGAAGCAGAGGTTATTGGCCCCATTTCTTCGCTGCCAAGTAGCTGCTGACTGCCCTTTTCAAATTGTTCATCCTCAGGTGAGGGCCGCTGACCCGCTCCCGGGCCATGCCAACTAAGGGTTGTGTCTGATGTTCCCACCGACTCTTGGCTGGGGTTGTCAGGTCATCTGAGAGGAAGTGGATGACCTAGTCAACCAATCAAGAACCATTGGGTTGCTGAACAACAGACGGCCGCTAGATGACACCGGCAGTTCATGGCCGCACCGAGTGACCCCTGCTGCGACGTCCCCTTGCTGTGCTGCGACCTGGGCCTGCTCCAGGAATGTTTGTGCCACTGCCACTCGCAGGTGAAGAGCCTGCCACCTCTCTGTCTGACATACTGTTTGTTCAAAAATGTACAGACACTGTTGGATGAAGATATCTGTATATGATAAATACACACCCTGTATTTGACTCCAAATGAACCCAGTAACAAGCTTGGGCAACCCTTGGATATAGATTGCGCTCCACAAATGGCCAGGAAAAATTTAGTTGTATGTGTCGTTTAAAAGCACTGTGTATTTTACTGAATGTAAAAGCACAAACAGGCTTAATTAACCTTCGGATATGAATTATGCTACAGGCAAAATTGCTTCCTTGGCGGTGAAAAAGACGGTTTCTTTTAGTCACCACAACAGCAGAACAACGCTTAATTAACCCCTGGATGTAAATTGCGCAAAAGAATTGAGCAACCAAAAACTACCAGCTTTGTAGTGTGTTACAATGGCGTGTATTTTACGGTACACAATAAGAGAAAATCTTGTAATTAACCTTCGGTTATGAATTAAGCTACAGGAAAAATGTCTTTTTTGATGGTGAAAAAGATGGTTTCTTTTAGTGACCACAATAGCAGAACAAAGCTTAATTAACCCCTGGATGTAAATTGCGCAAAAGAATTGAGCAACCAAAAACTACCAGCTTAGTAGCGTGTTAAAATGGCGTGTATTTTACGGTACACAATAAGAGAAAAATCTTGTAATTAACCTTCGTTATGAATTAAGCTACAGGAAAAATGTCTTTTTTGGTGGTGAAAAAGATGGTTTCTTTTAGTGACCACAATAGCAGAACAAAGCTTAATTAACCCCTGGATGTAAATTGCGCAAAAGAATTGAGCAACCAAAAATAAAGTGGTATTCGGATTGTAAAAACGCTGTTTCTTTAAATGAATACAACAGGAACAGGCTTAGATCACCCTTGGATATTCAATGTGCTGTGAGCAGATAGCATTAAAATGTATATGCAGCTGCACTGGACACACACTGGACTTCAGTTCCAATACCCCACAAAATCAGAAATAGAACGTTAAGAGAAGCAGTCTCTGAGACAAGCTGTGACACCCCCCAAAAATCGCTGTATAAAAATGAGTTCTTTAGTAAGAGATATCATTAGCAGCCGTGGCAGCACCTTCCCTAATCAGAACAGTGAGAGTGGTATGAGCTCCCAGCGTCGCGGACTTATATAGTGTGGTGACGTCACAGAATCCCGCCGGTCTCTGATTGGCTTCATCTCTGCACATGTCATGTAGGCTATGCCCTTCTTCCTCCCAGAGTTTTTTCCCCATGTAACGCCATGTGCTAGCAGCAATTTTATCAATCAAAAGCACACTTCGTTCACGCGAAGTACCCCATTCTTCGACTTCGTTCAGAACCGAAGTTTTCCTGAAATTCTAAACACATTCCACTTCGTTAGAATCAATTCGCCCATCTCTAGTCTCTATGCACCATGGCCCTTCGGGCTGCACCTGAGCCAAAACCTGCTACCTCTTTGTCTGCAGGCTCATCATGAGACCCAAACTTCTCTTCATCACCAGGCCTCTGGTCCTCACTGACCATCTCCTGTCTTTTAGGGTCAGATGCAGTTTCAAATTTCACTGGACCCTGAAGCTCCGCCTCTGGGCTACTTGCTGTCACTTGGTTCCTATCAGAGGAAGTCTGGTCTCCCTCACTGACCACCTCAGTGATGATACCCTCCACTGCAGTATGACCAACTGTGAGAGAAGGTACCTCTGTGCCACTCTTCACCTGTAGGTCAATAATGACATTATTATTGAAGACAGTCGTAACATCAAGGGAAGCCCTGCAGATGACCTCAGCCTCCTTACCAGGTGAGTTTCTAATATCTGAGGACTTGCTCGTCCCTCCATACCCCTGACTTACAGCAGTGGGAAGACCACCTTCATGGCCTGTTTCTGTTTTTTCTTGCAATATCCTTGCCTGACTACAGGGGTCACTGGCACTCACCTGAGCTTTACAGCCTGCCACAGGTACTTGACTTGTGGTGACCACTTGAGGAATTAATTTGTCACATAGAGTCCTCACTGTAAGCGAAGTATCTGTCCTCAATAGGGGACTCTCGTTTGTACCTAGTAATTCATTCTCAGCGTTTGAATGGGTCAAAGATATCCATTTATTCGCACGGAAATTGAAGTGGCGAAAATTCTATAAATTGGCAGACAACCGGGAGTGTTTGGACCTGGGTGTCGATCCTAGTGAGCTCTCTGATATACGCCTCCTAACAGGCTTGTTGGAAGAGGGGGAAAGGGATCGTTCAAAGGGTCCTTTTACGGACCTCCGTTTGAAAAGCACCAAGATGCCTCCTGTTGAGGATCAGAGTATCGACACCTTTGTCCGGGTAGTATGTGACGCCATTGAACATCTATCTGTACACCAAAAAGGTGATAGAAAACCTTACTAAGGATGAGTACTTGGCACTTTAAAGTTTAGAACAGGACAAGTCAATTGTGATAAAATCATCTGACAAGGGGGGGAATATTGTTGTCCTGGATAATGATGAGTATTGTAGAATGTGTCTAATGGTACTAAATGACCGTTCTGGATACAGTATCCTTCCCTCAAATCCAATGATGAAATATAAAGCCGAGTTGGAATCTTTATTAAAAGAAGCATTATCTTCAGATCTCATTGACCAAAAGGAATTTTTATTCATGTTGCCGACATCCCCACAAATTGCCACCTTTTATGGGCTACCTAAGATCCATAAGGGATTCCATCCCCTGAGGTGCCGACCTATAGTGTCGGGTATAAATAGCCTTACGCAAAATGTAAGCCTCTACATTGATAAGATCTTATCTCCACTTGTTTTGACCTTACCATCATACATAAGAGATACGACCGATTTGTTGTCTAAACTAGATGGTCTTAATGTGGATGCTCAAACTTGGCTTTGCAGCATTAATGTAGAGGCGCTTTACAGCTCGATCCCACATCAGGCTGGGTTGGAGGCTGTTAAATTCTTTTTGGATACTAGAAGCATCTTTTTGCGTGACCATGGAACATTTGTAGTAAGTCTATTAGAATTTGTATTAACCCACAATTTCTTTTTGTTTAATGGCCGTTATTACCACCAGCTCAGGGGGACGGCTATGGGGAGCCCCTGTGCTCCCTCGTATGCTAATCTCCTCCTGGGCTGGTGGGAACGGTCTTTAGTATTCTCTGAACATCTGGGCGAGTTTCAGGACTACATCCTTTTTTGGGGGAGGTATATCGACGACGTTTTTATTCTTTGGACAGGCTCTAGGACACTCTTCTGTAAATTTGTTGATCAACTTAATAGCAACCATATTGGCTTGAGGTTCACCTCAGAAATACATCAGTCTGAATTAGTATTCCTGGATATAACTATTCGTAAGGGATATAATGGGACCTTAGAGACAGCATTATATCGTAAACCAACAGCAGGGAACAGCCTGCTACAGTGGAACAGTCACCATCCCCTTCTGCTACGCCGGGGAATACCAAAGGGGCAGTATATCCGGGCACGGAGAAACTGCTCTTCTTTGTCTTTCTTTGAACATGAAGCCAATACGTTGAGAAAGAGATTTACTGAACGGGGTTATCCCCAACAAATCTTGTCAGAAGCATATCATTTTGCACGATCGGCTGATCGAGCTTCGTTACTCTCTAAAAAGAACCAACCTAACATTTCAAATACAGTTAGGATAGTGGGTACGTTTGATTATGCAGCACGAGAGGTCAGAAACATTATTTCGAACTTTTGGCCCATTTTAAGACAGGACCCACTCTTAAAAGAACTTGTTGATCCATACCCTGGCATTACATATAGAAGAGGGAAAAATATTGGTGACTCTTTGGTTCATAGCCATTATGTCTCTTCTATACCCTCTTCTACTTGGCTTCGGTCCAAGACCACTGGTATGTACAGATGTGGTAGTTGTAGGGCCTGTAAATTTGTGCATGTCTCTAAATGTGTTACCAACTCAGTATCTGGGAAGACATTCAGACTCTTTGATTATGCGAATTGTAAAACGAGAGGGGTAATCTATCAAATCACGTGCCCCTGCTCGTTGATGTATGTGGGAAAGACTGTCAGGGAGGTGAGACGCAGAATCCTCGAGCATATCGGGGATATCAAACACCGTCGAGATACCCCTCTAGGGAAACATATGAATTCCAAACATTGTGATAATCCACAAGCCATTTCTTTTTCAGTGATTGAGGTAGTTCATCCCTCCCCACGGGGTGGCAACTACGAAAGAAAAATCTTACAGAGAGAATCTAATTGGATCTTTCGATTGAAAACAGTCCAGCCTCAGGGATTGAATGAATCCCTGTCTTTTGTATCATTTATCTGATCCTCAGTATTATTTTGTATCATTATTTACTCTTATTTTCTAACATTAGTATATATGAAGTGTTTAATATCAAGTTGTTACTTATATCTGTGTAAATTAAGGCCCCCTCCCCTTTTTTTTTTTTTTTTGCGCACTTTATACTTTGTCTGTATCTGGCATCTACCGGCGTCTATATTTAGTCCTTTACGCCATAGGCATGGGGATTATGTACGCATGTGGGGTGGGATCCCCCCCCCCATTATTGCGTTTTCTCTACAGCGCAGTTTATCCATGTAGTGATATTCATAGCCGCCTTTAGGATGGTTACGTCCATCTGTTAATGGTTATCCACTTCCATTTGCGCTTTTTATGCGCTCAATAGTGCCCTGTACTTAGTTAGTCTCGGCGCTTACGTTTCCTATTTATGCTACCTTTTGCTTGTATTTCTTACATAAACGGCGTCTGCGCAAACGCACGGTAATCTCTATGGACGGACGCCGGTAATCTTGTTGCGCATGCGTATATTTTCTAGTGTTCATCTATGTCACTTCCGGTTCCTCGGAACCACGTTTGTTCCGGCGCCTCCTACAACCTGATAAGAGCGCCAGGATTCTAAGCCCTGCATGTATCTGGTTCCCTGTTTGACTTATCCTGTCCCTCAACGTGGGATCCATGTGAACTATCGGGACCCACGCCTGACTAAACCGCATCGTACGGGACGTGAGCATTATCTCATTTATCGGTATTGATTGGGAGGCGAGCATTGTCTCCCTCCTTTGGCTAGTGTACTGTCACTCTTGCTCGTATTTGTGTTAGTGTCCCCTGATGAGCCCGCATTATCAGCGGGGGAAACGCGTCGGGAGATTGCGATTTTATCTGGGGATTTCTTGTCATTGTGTAGTACACGTTAGTTAGGCCTTATTGTTTTATGTAGTTAGTACGTCTGGCACTTTTCACTTTATAGTGTTATTTTGGTGTGGTTTTCTTTCCCTTAAGGTATGGTTTCATAGATGTGTAGGGCTGGTATAGGGGTATATTAGGGCTTAGTTTAGATAGGGTACGGGGTCGCCCTTATTCAGGGCGGGTGCTCTGTTGTCTGCATATCATTTAGATAGCTAGCTGTAGGGTATTTTTCCAGGGTGTGTTAGTATTACACTCTTTTTTATCTGTATATCTGAATAAAAGTTATATTTTATATTTATTTTCATTAATTTGTATATTGCCTGAAGGTATTGGTAAATATTGTTGGTTGAGTGACCACTTGAGGAGGATTATATTGCACTACAGAGACCACAAACCATGTCTGCTCTTCAGTCAGGACCTCACCAATATCAGAGGACAAATGCCCCTGTGCACAGTTTTCACCTGCTCTGTTTAGCAGCAGACCCTTGGCAGCAATGTGTGGAAAGGTTTCCTTCACATCCCCTACAACCATCTCTAAGGGAGAATTCTCAGTTTCTATCTGGGTCACTCCTATATCTTGATCACTATCAAAGTCATACCATGCACTGAGTCCCCTAGCAGCCCAGCTAACCTCCTTATGGCTCTCCACCTCAAAAACTAAACTGGCTGTGTTCACATTAGGCAACTCAGTCACCTTCTCAACACCAGTAGGGGAAGCAGACCTCTGGCTGGACAAAGAACCCACATTTAAGTCCTCACACACCCTGGGACATAACTCATCTTTGATATTTTCCTCCATACCCTCCAGGAAAAATGTATCATTTGCTTCAGACCCCGGCTCCTCTTTACCATCTGGGGATTTAAACATGCCCCCCTCCCCTTCACTAGGGTTTGAGCATACACCCACCTCCAGTGTGTCTTTGCAGTTCACTCTCTCTGTCACTGCAGTATTTGTGACCACTGCAGTAAGAACTACTGGAAATATAGCAAACACTGGAAAATTTTCTCACAGGGGGACTACAGGTCACAGCACTACATTTCTCCTAATACTCTGCAGTGCCACAATCCGGCTCTCCATCACAGAGTGTCCACTCTGTAATACTGCTCAGGACTAGTGTTGAGCGATTGCGTTGGCTATCGAAATCGACGAAAAGACCCCGCTATTTTTTGGGTTTTTTCGATAGTGAGCACCCGTTTATGTGCGTTTTCCTTTAAAAGTCTAGGGGGAGAGAAACAACCCCTTTAATTATTACCCCCCAAACAAGCTGGAGAAGCTGAAATTAACATCCAAAACATTTCAAATGGAAAAGTCCCTACACCCTGGGAAACCAAAACTTGGGTTTTTAAAAAAAGTCACAAAAAAAAAAAGTAAACGCCTTTCACTACCCCTGCCCTTGTACCACAGAAATAAACCCTTAAAACCGAATCCCCCAAAAATTAAAAAGTGCCAGAAGGCATTTATGATTTAAAACCATCATGTTACTTGAACTGGCATTGGATACCCCTTGTCCTGGAAGCACAGGGCCCCCAAAACCCCTGCATACCCCCTTTTTTAAAAAAGTGCCCCCAAAAAGGAGTCTTTCAACCACCATTTTATTTTGAACTGGACACTAACTAAAACTGTCCTGTCCGCAGAATGACCATTAAACCTGTCTGACCCACATTTTAAAAAAGGTTCCAAAAAAAGGAGTCTTTCAAACCCCCATTTTTTTTTAACTGGACATATACTGCCCCTTTCCTGGGCCACATTATGCCCAAATTAAACCCTTTTTGGACCCCCAGATTAAAAAAGGTCCCCGGAAAAAGGAGTCTTTTCAACCCCCAAATTTTATTTTGAACTGGAATTGACTAAAATTGCCCCTGTGCCACAGAAATTGACCCACCCCCGGAGTTACAGTGGGTGCGGTGGGGGCCCCAGGGGGGTTTCCGTCATCTATTAAACACGCGGGTTTAAAATGCCCTGAGACGCTAAAAAAAAAACTGTGTGCTGAAGCAGAGTGCGGAAGCGGAAGTTGAGAAACTCCCCTTCCCCCAAGAAACCAATTTAAAGACCGGGGGTGGGCGCTTGCCCCCCCCGTAGGAGTGCGGACCAATTGGTTCACTTGGAAATACGGGTGGTTAACGCCCCTGTTACACCCAGGTCCCAAATTTTGCTTGGCTTTTTTTTTCTTTTAAAAATCAACGTGCGGGAGGAAAATGGTCCCCTTGTACTTTTTTCCCTCTGCCCGTGCTCCATACCCCAAATGCCCTCTGAAAAAAATATTTCGGGTTTCAAGTTTTCCTGTACCTCCCTTGTAAAATTTCCCGGAAAAATTTTTTTTCCCCGCTTTTTTGTACAGGGCAAGTTTTTTTTATTTTAAAAATTTCTCGAAAAACTTTTTTTAAAATAGGATGGAACCCCCACCATGTCTTTTTTTTTCTTTTTTTCATTGTATTAAAAGGGGTTTTTGTTTTTTTCGGGTTTGTTTCTATGTTAAAAAATTTTTACAATAAAAAGTCATTTTAAAAATATGTGTCCTTTAACAGTGTCCAAACCTTTCCCTGTTTCTACAGCCCCACCCCCCCTTGACCCATTTTCTTGACAATTGTGAAGAACAAATGTCTGTTAGAAACAAAATTTTTTAAAAAAGGGACCTGTGTTGTTCGGGAAAATGTCTACCAAAACCCCAAAAAAATTTAAAAAAAGAAAGGCCCCTTGGCCATTTGGACAATTGTGAAAAAAAGTTGTCTGTTAGAAACAACATTTTTTAAAAAATAGGACCTTTGGTATAGGCTGAAAGTCACAGCAAAATGCCCCAAAAAAATTAAAAGATGCCCCTTGAGCCATTTTGGGAAAAATTGGGAAGAAAAAATTTGTCTGTTAAAAAAAAAAATTTTTTAGTTTGGACCTGTAGGTTAGCTGAATTTTCCCGAAAAAAAATCCCCCCAAAAAAAATTAAAACATGACCCATGGCCATTTTTGAAAATTTGTGAAAACAAATGCCCTATTAGAAACAAACTTTTTTAGAATAGGACCTGTAGTTTTGCTGCATTTCAAAGAAAACCCCCCCAAAAAATTTAAAAAGGCATAAACCCTTGACCCAATTTGGGTTCAATTGTGAAAAAACAAATGTTTTTAGAAAAAACATTTTTTTTTTTAATGGGAACCTGTAGTATTGCTGCATTTCAAACCCGCGGGAAACCCAAAAAAAATTATAAAAATGCCTTTTTCCCCACTTTTAAAAATTGTGGGGAAAATTTGCCACTTAGAAGCCACATTTCTTTTCCAAAGGCCCATAAAATTTTTGCGTATCTCAAAAGCTAAAAACCCCAAAAAAAATTTAAAAAAATTTATGACTTCTCAGCCAGGGGTTAAAAAAATTGTAGGGAGAAATGCCACTTAAAAGCCACATTTCTGTTCCCAAAAGGGGCCCAAAGGGATTATTGCGAATCTCACAGCCACTTTGCCCCAAAAAATTAATAAATATGACTTCTCAGCCACTTTTTTAAAAAATTTGGGGGGAAAAAATGCCACTTAAAAAAGCCACATTTTCTTTTCCAAAGGCCCATGTTTAAATTGCTGTATCTCCCCCCAACCCTAAACATCCCCCAAAAAATTTAAAAATTTATGACTCTCAGCCACTTTTAAAAAAATTGTGAGGGAAAAAATCCCACTTAAAAGCCACATTTCGTTCCAAAGGCCCATGTTTTTTGGGAGTAATCACGCCAAAATGCCCCACAAAAAATTAAAAATATACTTCCACCACTTTTAAAAAAATTGTGGGGGAAGAAAGGGCCACTTAAACCCATTTTTTTTCCCAAAGGACCATGATTATTGCTGTTTTCCACAGCTACATGACCCCAAAAAATTATAAATTGACTTCCAGCCACTATTAAAAATTGTGGGGGAGAAATGCACTTAGAACCCCACATTTCATTTCCCAAAAGGGACCATAATTTTAGCTTTTTCCCCTCACACCCACAGCCCAAAAAACCCATTGAAAAGGGCGAAAACTTCTTAAAAAAGTGAGTAAATGGAAACGGTGTTGTCATAAAAACCACTTTTTTTTTTACAGTCCCCTCACAGCAAAAGAAAATTAAAAGGGAAAAAAGAGAAAAAAAGGGCAGAAAAGAAATGATCATTTTAAAAAAAAGGTTTAAAGAGGCCCAAATTTCGGGTTTAAAAAGGAAGTGAAGAAAAAGGGGCAACAAAATCAGTGCCTCGGCAATTGGGGCCAAAACCATCATCAGAGATCCATGCCTGACCCAATCTTAAATGAAATAAAACACCCAACATTATCGGGGAAACCCAGATGCGTTTGTCTGAAAATGCCCAGCTCCGCTGTGCTGAAGGTCCGCTCGATATGCCTGGCTGCTGGGCGGGACACCACCTCAATGGGTGACGAGCCATCGGGCCCTTGTCCATTTTGGAACCCAGAAAATCTATTGGGTCCGGAACACATGCAAAAACATCGGTGTTTTTAGACGCAGTAGTCGTCACCATGATCTTAAGTGATTTTATGTGGTTGGATGTGTGCCCTTGGGATTGCAAAAAGTTGTTTTTGGTGGGGAAACAAAATTGCAGAGGTCACCCCTTAGGCCCTTTCCCCCACCCCCTTTCCTGCTGCGCCCCACGCCTACTTGGGACCTAATGCTGTCCCCTCAAATGTTTGTTCCACCGTGACATTTGGGGAACGTGGGAAACAGACGCAACAGATGTCCCCCATTTATCAATTTAGCCCAAAGGGCTCCATTTCCTGCATTTTTCTCTTTTTGGGTGGGTGGGAAAGGGAAAATTTCTGAGTTTTGTTTTTACCGGGGGTCCCGGGGGTGGGGGACCCAGTAAAACTGTTGTTTTTTGATGGCCTTAATCCGAGGAAACATGGTTTGGGGGAAAGGAGCATCCCCAAACACCCCAGTGAGAGAAGGAGCCCTTTTTTTTCCCCAAACCCCTGGGTCGAGGGGGATAGCAAACTGATCTTCCAACTTCCCCCTCCCCTCAAAATTTGCGCCCACCTCTTCCAAGGGAAGGGGCGTCCGGGCATCGGTGTCTTTTGGAATTTCCTCCTCCTCCTCCTCCTCCGCTGCCTCCCCCGGGACAGCTTCAAAACAGGGCCCCGCTTGCCCCCAGATGATGCCCCGAAGCTGATGTGCCACCTTGCACTAGCCTGGGCCCCGAACCCCCTGCCTAATGAAGACCGATGAAAAAATTGTGAAACTGTCGGGCCTTGTGGATTTTTTAAAAGAGAGAAAGGTCCGTGTCCGGAAAACTGGTCCCCCTTCCTCCCCCGTCCTGGCCCCGGGCCGTTGTTTCAGAGTGTCCAACGATCGTTCCAGAACTAAGATCACCACAATGCTATGCTGGGCCCGGGGGAAATTTTCCCCTACTGACCTTTTTTGGGGGGGGTTTTTTTAAAAAATGGGAGGATGGTGCAGAGCCTTTACCTGCCCCCACTCTCGGGCTCAACACCCCCGAGGGGCCGCCCGCTGCTTTTTCAGGCCCTGTGCAAATTCGTACTGCGTAATGGAAATTTCGCTTTCCCGCCACAATCGCTGGGTAGCTGTGGAGGGTGGAAATTTCCGCGGGGGTTGCCACGTCAACAATGAGGAAAGGTTTACGGGGGGGGGGGAGGGTGACGCTTCAACGCAGCCAGGGGGACGAAAGGGAGGGTGCAAACGGGGGGAAGTCGAACTCAGACCCTCGAGCCCTTTTTTAGCAGGCATTTCCGAAAACCCGGGGAGCCTTTTTTAGAAAATTTCTGGACGACCAAAGGGTTTATGACATGGGGGCCAGGCAAGGGAAATTTCTTCCCCGCCTACCAATCTTTTGGGCGGCCAGCAGATTTCGCCCCCCTATCGCACCCACCTTTCCGGGGACAAGGTTTTTAAACCCCGCCCCGCGCTCGGCTCGTTTTCGGAGAGCCGTCCACAGCTCCTGACCGTGTGTGGAAAGGGCCCCCAAGGGGATTAAAATTTTAACACGGCCTGGTTTTTTCTGGGCACGTGGGTGCCACCAGAGGACCCTTTGGGGGAAAAAACCCTGCACCATCCCTGCGGTTTTTTAAAAGCGGGGCGCCGGCCGAAGCCAAAGGGCACCCCCAGAGAAAACCACCCCGCTCACCCAGTTTAGCCCGTCACAAAAGATATAGCGGCATTGGCCGTGCTTTTAGTCCATTGTCGGTGGTGAGGGTGGCTTTTCCGGACAAAAGATGAGACAACGCGCTTGAAATTTTAGAAAAAAGAAAACGGGCTGGCCGGAGGGAAAGGCTTTTTGGCAAAAAAAGGCCCGCTCTGCATCTGGTTTTTGGGGGGAGGGGAGGGGCCCTGACGTGGGGGGAACCCTTCCCTTTTTACCCCAGACGGAAAAGGGGAAAATTTTTCCAAAGGCCCCAAAAAACCTGGCAATGCCCACATTCAGGCTTTTGGCTTTGGATGGGTTTTGGTTTTTTGTGTTTTTTCTGCTCCCAAAAATGGAAAAACAGAAGGCTGGCTGCTAGACTGGCCGCTGTACGGCGGGGCAGGGCCCTCAAACTGGCGGGAAAGGGGAAAGGGGGGGATGGGGCTCTTTGGGGGTGGGGGTGGTACCCCGGGCGACGGGGGAGGCTGAAGTGGAAGGGGTGATCCCGATCATGGGCTCTGAGAGACATGGGCAACTAGGGGAAAGTTTGGTTGGGGGCGGGGGAGGAGGGGGCGGAGGAAAAGGGGTGTGATAGGGGGTTGGGGGCCCCCGGGGTCCGGTCTGGGGCCTTTTTGGCCAAGGTTCCCCCCATTTCAACTCATGCATTCGCTGCATGTGACTTGGGCATGTTGGTGGTGGTTAACCATTAAAAGGGTTTTTTGCCTCTACTTATGCGTTTACGGCAAAAGGGGGCATATTTACTTTGTGGGGGAATCAGAGGCCTTTCTCCCAAAAAAGGCCCAGGGTTGAGAGGGGCCTTGGGGGCCTTTTTGGGCGGCGGGTAAGCGAGGAGCGGGGTTTGGCTGACCGTGGGTGGCGGGGAAACATAAACAGCGGTTTTTGGGGAAACCCCCCCTCTCCCTTTTTGTTGGGGGGCCCGAAATTTACACAAACCCCCTGTCTTCCTCCCCCCGTCCAATGATTAAGCCCTGCAAGCAAATTTGCGGAAAAACCGGTTTTGGGTCCGCAATGTCTTTACTTTTAAACATCAAACAGGTGATTGGGCTCCCGACTTTTTGAACCAAAAAGCGCCGGGGGTACCCAAACAAGGGCACGCAAGGGTTGCCGACCCCCCCGGGTTTTTTTGCCGATTGCCCGGGTTTCCTTTACCTCCCCTGAGGGAAACAGTAACTGGGGCGTCAAGCAGCCTAAATCAAACCTCTTTATCTTTTAACATCCTTCTGACCCCAAACCCCCCCCCCATTTTGTCCCCCCCCAAAAAGGCCTTTTAAAACCCCCCCCCCCCTTTTTATCCACCCGTTGGGGGGTACCCCGGTTTACCTTTGGGCCCGCTTTTGTTTGGGCCCGGGTGCTGATGGCTGATGACGACATTTGTGGCCGTGACTGCGAGGAGAGGGGGTAAGACTGCTAATTAAGGTTGCAATTTAACCCTGAAGGAAAAGATTGGGGACGATGTTCGTTACTTTTTAATTCCCCAGGGCCCTGACCCCGCGAAGACAGGCCTGACGGTCCCGCAACTGACGAACCGCGGCATGGTGTTGTCGCCAAACACTGGAAGGGCACCCCCTCTCGTTTCCCCTTCCCCCATGTGCCCCCCCTCTTTTTCGGGTTTCCACCTGCATTTCGCTCCATGTTCAAAATATAAAAATTTGAGAAGGGGAAAGGAATTGTTTTGGGGGAAATCCCCCCTTTTTTTAAAAAATGGCAAAACACAGTATTCTCAAAAACCCTCTATCAAAAACAAAATTGCTGGATTCAAATTTAACTGCAAGGTGTCTATCAACAAATCTGGACGGGGGCAAAAGTCCAAAAAAACGTAACTGTTATGTTTTGTTATAATAAACGGTTATTTTTTGCACCTTTCAATTCACCTGTGGTGAATATAGAATTGCTGTTTTAAGATTTACGTAAAATGCTGCGTCAATGAACAATGCTGGATGCGCAAAGTCAAAAAACACGTAACTGTTATGTTTTGGTATAATAAACGATATTTTTTCACCTTTCAATTCACCTGTGGTGAATATAGAATTGCTGTTTTAAGATTTATATAGATGCTGCGTCAATGAACAATGCTGGGTGTGCAAACGTCAAAAAACACGTAACTGTTATGTTTTGATATAATAAACGGTATTTTTTGCACCTTTCAATTCACCAGTGGTGAATATGGGAATTTGCTGTTTTAAGATTTACTAGATGCTGCTCAATGAACAATCTGGGTGCGCAAAGTAAAAAAAACACGAACTGTTATGTTTTGATATAATAAACGGTATTTTTTGCACCTTTCAATTCACCTGTGGTGAATATAGAATTGCTGTTTTAAGTTTTAAACGTAGATGCTGCGTCAATGAACAATGCTGGGTGCGCAAAAGTCAAAAAACAGGTAAGTGTTATGTTTGGGGATAATAAATGGTATTTTTTGAAACCTTTCAATTCCCTGTGGTGAATATAGAATTGCTGTTTTAATATTAACGTGGATGCTGCGTCAATGAACAATGCTGGGTGCGCAAAAGTCAAAAAAAAACTAACTGTGATGTTTTCTTAAGATACGCGGTATTTTTGGCAACAAACAAACAGTGCTGACTACAAGATTGCTGTATTGTAATTTAACTGCAAGGTGGTATATCAACAGTCACAGGTGTAAGGGGTTTAAAATTGAAAATGAAACACCTATCTGAAATGTATACTGATAATAAAAGTGGAGTTTTGCAGCTAACAAAAAGACTTGCAGTTACTAGAAATGATGTGTATCCAATATAAGTTCAGGCTCCCCAATATCCAGGATATATTTTCAATAGCAACTGTTAATAATAAAAGATATTCCACTCAATGTCTACACTAAGTCTTGGTGAACTTTATCCAGTGTTCTTTATAGTTTAGAGCTTGTCTGTGTTGGGCCCGCGGGGCCCCCCCCGCTCCCACGCGTAAATTTACAGCGGTAGTTTGCTGCTTTAAAAATTTTCTAGCTAACTACATAAAATCTTCAAATCTCTAATCTAACTAAATTGAAGGATCACGCTAATAGTAGAGGTTCTCTGTGCAGAAATAGACTAATTTCCGCTGAGCAGTTTTGGCCACAGGCAGAGCGCAGGTCCTATCCCTATGAGACGCTGGAGGACACTGAGGCTGAAACAGGAAACGCTGTTCTATGTAAAACGAGGTCATGTGATTTTTCCCGCCAATCGCAACCATACACATCCCAGTCATGACGTCGCACACACATCCACCTTGCTCTATTCTGTAATCTGATTTGCTGGCCGCCAAAATTACAGGAAGCGCCGAAAAAGGGGCGATCTTAATAGATGATGCTCAGATTTTAACCTTAATTATCGCATGATCTGGAAATTTCGATCACCATAAAACCTTGCCGATTTCAACTTTGTCGATAAAAATCGCTCAACACTACTCAGGACTCCACACAAAATCTGCCTCAGCACACATTTTCTCTACACAGGTATCTGAGGCCTCATTCTTTTGGAAAACCCACCGAGCGGACACATTTCCTTAAAGGGCTCCTACACATTGAAAGAGTGAAACACCCCCGGGATTCTCCTTTTCCCCTTCGGCTGCCCCCTAAACAGGAGATCCTCTCTGGGACCAACACAGTCAAAAGAACTGGTGGTACAATCATGGGCATGCTTTTCATGCAATTGCATGCTACTATCAGAAACATGTGTCGGGGTGACTGGCAGACACATAAATCAGCTGGACTCCAGACATTCACCACAGCAAAGGGTATGCACACTCATAGTTTTTACAGCAGGAGATGCAAAATACCTTGTTGCTAGGGGAAACTGTTGGAAAACCTACCCTGTAGCGGGGCACATTTCTCCGATGTCATCTGCCACAGGACACACATCATCTGTCTACTGGGCTCTCTCCCCTTTGACCTCTGGGCCCCAAACTAGACAAACCCCCCTTACGTGTAGCCACCACCTCTAGTGCTTGTTCACACAGGGCGCAGTAACTGGGGCAAACTTTGGTGCTACAGCTAACCCTCCCCCGCCGGGCTGTGTGACATGGCTTTGGCTACAGGAAAATTTTTCCCCTTTTTTGACATTTTTAAGGGGCAATAACGTGCATATGTCCGAACAAAGATTTCTCAGATTTTACAAGTCCAACTTCCACAGTCTTAAACCCTCTGGATTTCTTTTGGCCTGAAAAACATTCGGGCCAAAAGTTTGATTTTTCAACCAGGGGTTTCCCCACCCACCACAAACTCAAGACCTTAAGGGGGACAACTGTATTTTCCTTAGGCAGTGGCCGCATACTCCAAGGGGGCATTCCAGGAAAATTATTTGCTTTGCCGGCCCCCTCACCGTCTCCCACAACTCCCAGAAATAGGGGAAGATTTCCCAGTATAAATCAACTTAAAGGGTCTTCACATACCTAAAGTACATGTTGGGGCATCCCAAAAAAGTTTCAAAAGCAGTGCAATAGTCTTCCCTTTTTTCTGGCGGGTCTTCACAAAGGGTATGATTTTCTGGAGCACTTGGAGCCCTTTTGGCTGCATCCGAAAACCCAACGGTGCCCCTCCTACCGAAAACTCCACTGTTCTTGATGCCCTCCCTGCCCTCCCGATCAGGAGAAATCGGGTCACATCCTGTTCTGTGGCATCCCAGTACTGTCCTTCTGCTGGACAACAGGGGCTCATTGCCATTTAGGGGGGTTGCCCCTGTCAGACTATATCCATGCCTCTGGGCGATTCTGGTTTGCGGGATGTGGAAACCCCCCTCTTGGAATAAACCCCCCCTCCGCACATTTCCACCTGGGGGCAGCCGTTGCACCATTCTGGCTGGGTACCCTTGGCAGACGTTTTTTCCCAGCTTGGACTCTGTACCTCTAGGAACCATAGCAGTTTGGGTTTTGTGGGTAGTCTGCCTTTCCAGCGGCTGACTTGGTTGAAAAATTGCTTTTAGTTCCTGCTGCTGTGCCTCAAATTGTCCCTGGAGTGTCTGTTGCCCCAAAAAATTTTGGCATTCAGTGCTAAGTTTGTTGCTTGCAAGCAGCTCCTCCGGGCCCAAAAATTAGCAGCAGATCCCCAGTTCTTTAGGGGTGTGTCTCCTTTCGTTAAAAAAATGCTTTGTACACTGAGAAAAAATCAGGCCCCTATGTAACGCAGCATTCCTGTGAAAACCATCTTTCTCTTGCATCTTAGTACACAGTCTCTTATAAGCACTGCTTCCCCATTCAGGCCTTGGCCCTTTCAATCTTGTTGCAAAAAAGACTTAAATTTGAAGTAGCCCCAACATATGCAGTATATCCCAGAAAAAAATTACCCCCCAGTCCTTGCCTTTCAGGCACACATTTTGTGCCCCCTTTTGCCCACGCGCCAATTTTGCCCGGGGGAGTTTCTCGTTTTGGGATCGCCATCCTTGGTAGAACTATATGGAAACCCACTGGCTTCTCTTTTTGGCCGCCAAACTTTATTGGACACAGTTTCCGAAAAAAAAAAACACAAAAAAATAAACCTTTGGCCGTCTGGCCTAACTCACAAACAGAGTCCCCTCTGTCTGAGGTTTGTGCCTACCCACACCCCCCTCAAAACATTACGTCTTACTGTGTCCCCGGGTTTTTTCCTGTAGCCCGGGGGGGTCAAGCCTCTTCCCACTCTCGCTCCAAAAAACCCCGGGGGCAGAAACCCCCCCCGGATACCTGGAGTACTGGGCTTTTATAGGCCCCCAAGGATGAATCCAATATCTGGGTGGAAACGGGACCTGGAATGCGGGGACAGCCCCCACCCAACACAAAGCTCCCCCGAAAGACCCCCCCCATCCCCTAGCCGCCTTGCGCTATTTAGCCGCTACCGAAAGTGCAGTAATATAATACTACTGACCCCTATAGGTGGGTTTTCCCCACCAGCCCAGTCCTCGGGGGTGATCTGCAGAAATTCCGGCCGTTTCCCTCTGTGGAGGATCATGCGACTACCAGTGGTTGCTCTGCCACACATTTATTATATTTTTTATTTATAATATATTTTTATATATATTATAATATCTTTTGATATACTGGTCTTTTTAGTGTTGGCTTTTTCGTTGGCCTTCCCCACAAGATATTCGTGGTCGAATAGTTTGACGATGACCCTTAAAGTCTATGGGAGAGCAAAAACACTTCATTCTTACACCCAAACAGGGGGAGAACTGGAATTTTAAAATCCCCAAAAAGTCAAATGGATACGTGCTACAACTTAGGGAACAACTTAGGTTATAAAAGCCCCAGAAAAAAAATCAAGCCATTCACTATCCCTTCTTGCACCACAGATGACCCTTAAACCTCTCACCCAAAATTTCCAGAAGGCAGTATATTTGAACCATCATTTTAAATTTAATGGAATTTGAATATCCCGTCTGGACGCAGATGAGCCCCAAACCTGCATGACCCCCAGATTTAAAAAAGTGCCGGAAAAAGGAATCTTTCAACCACCATTTTTGTTTACTGGGCATTGATAATGTTCTGGGCCACAGCATGACCCCAAACCTCATGACCCCAGATTAAAAAGTGCCCGGAAAAAGGAGTCTTTTCAACCCCCCCCTTAAGTTTGAATGGACATTACTATACCTGTCCTGGGCCCGCATGAGCCCCCAAACCCGCTGACCCCCAGATTAAAAAGTGCCGGGAAAAAGGATTTTTTAACCCCCATTTAGTTTTTCACTGGACTTTGACTATACCCCTCCCGGGGCCCCAGCATGAGCCCCAAACCGCATGACCCAAAAGATTAAAAAGTGCAGGAAAAAGGATCTTTCAAACCACCATTTTAGTTTCACTGCTTTGACTATCCCTTCCTGGGGGGCCCCAGCATAGCCCCAAAACTGCCCGACCCCCGATTAAAAAAGTGCCGGAAAAAAGGTGTCTTTCAAAACCCCCATTTTTGTTTCACTGGACATAGACTTTTCCCTTCCTGGGCCAAATACCCCCAACCTGATGCCCCCGATTAAAAAATGCCAGAAAAAGGAGTCTTTACCCCCATTTAGTTTCACTGGACATTGCTTTCCCCGTCCTGGGCCCCAGATGGCCCCAAACCCGCAGACCCCAATTTTAAAAATGCCCGGAAAAAGGAGTCTTTTACCCCCCATTTTAGTTTCACGGACATTTTACGGTCCCTGTCCCCGGGTTTGGGTTTTTCCCCCCCGTAAGAGTGTGACCAATTGAGCTTTACTTGGGAAATTTCTGGGGTTAACGCCCTTTTCCCCCCAGGTGCCCTTTTTTTGGCATTCTGTTTCTCATTTTTCTCAACGGCGGGGGGGAAATTGTCTCGTACTTTGTTTTTCCCCTCCTACTCCTGTCCTCTGAATAACCCACATCTGGGGCAATTTTTCCTGTCCTCCCTTGTACAAATTTAGAGGAATTTTTTTTACCAGCTATTTTGTACATGCAATTTTTTTTTGTATTTTAAATTTTAGAAAACACATTTTTAAATAGGGAAAAATCTCACCATGTCTTTTTTTTCTCTTTTTTTAAATTTTATTAAAGGGTTTGTCTCAATACAGGGGTTGATAGTTGTTAAAAAACTTGCAAAAAAAAGTCATTTTTTAAAAAGTGTCCATTAACGTGTCCTCCCATTCCTGTTTCTGACAGCCCCCCACCCTTGGCCCCTCTTGACAATTGTGAAGAACAAATGTCTGTTGAAACAACATTTTTTTAATTTGGACCTGTAGTATGGCTGCATGTCACAGCAAAATGCCCCCAAAAAAACAAAAAGACCATGACCACTTTTGACAATGTTTTAAAAACAAAAGTCTGTTAGAAACAACATTTTTTTTTAAAAAGGACCTGTAGTAAAGCGCATGCAAAACAAAATGCCCCCCAAAAATTTTTAAACATGACCATTGAGCCACTTTGGACAATTGTGAAGAACAAATGTCTGTTAGAAACAACATTTTTTTTATAATAGGACCTGTAGTATTGCTGCATTTCAAAGCAGCATGACCCAAAAATTATAAAAATGACTTCTCAGCCACTGTTAAAAATTGTGAGGGAGAAATGCCACTTAGAAGCCACATTTCTGTTCGAAAGGACCATGATTATTGCTGTATCTCACAGCAACATGACCCCAAAAAATTATAAATATGACTTCTCAGCCACTATTAAAAATTGTTAGGGAGAAATGCCATTTAAAAGCCACATTTCTGTTCCAAAAGGACCATGATTATTGCTGTATCTCACAGCAACATGACCCCAAAAAATTATAAATATGACTTCTCAGCCACTATTAAAAATTGTGAGGGAGAAATGCCACTCAGCTACATGACCCCAAAAAATTATAAATATGACTTCTCAGCCACTATTAAAAATTGTGAGGGAGAAATGGCACTTAGAAGCCACATTTCTGTTCCAAAGGACCATAATTATAGCTGAATCTCACAGCACATGACCTCAAAAACCATTTACAATGAAAAAACTTCTAAATATAAAGAGAGTAAATGGAATACGGTGTTTGTCATGAAACCTTGCTGTCTTTTTACAGTCTCCTCACAGCAAAAACCAGAAAATGAACTGTGGAAAAGAGAATAAAAATTGCAGTAAGAAATGATCATTTTAAAAAAAAAAGTTTTCATGAGGGACTCTTTCTGTTTGAAGTGGAATGTGGGTAGTAGACGGCAACTAATCCAGTGGACCTCGGCAATTGGGGCCAAACATCATCAGAGTGTCCCATGCCTGATTCATCTTGATGAAAGTCAAACGATCCACATTATCTGTGAAAAGCCGGGGGATGCGTTTGTCTGTAATGACTCTCCCTGATCGTGCAGAAAGGTCACTTAGATATGACGCTGGCTGGGGCAGGACAAACCACCTCTATGGCGTGGTGAGCAGAGCGCGGGCCATTCGTCCATTTTGGTTACCAGAAGTCTTATTCGGGTACGGAACCACATACAAAAACATCGGGGTGTGAGAAGTAGATAGTCGTTGCACATGATCTTAAGCTGGTCTCTGAGTGTTGGATGTGTGCCATGCAATTGTATGCGTTGGTGAGGGGTAAATAAAGATTGCCAGGGGTCACCCATTAGGCTTTGACACCTTGCCTGCTGCTGTGCTGCTGCTAGGATACCTTGGCACTCTACTGCTGTCACGTCGCTGATCTTGTTCCACAGTGACCATTTGAGGGAACGTGATGCAGACGAAACAGATGTCTCCGTTTGATCAATCAGCAGGGGTCTCCCATTTCCTGCATTTACTCTCTATTTGGGTGGGGTGGAAGGAAAGTGCTGGAGTTTTGTTTGTTACGGGGATCCAGGAGGAGTGGCCACCCAGTAACTGTTGTTCATTTTGATGGCCTTAATGCGAGGATCGGTCGTTTGGAAAGAATGGAGCATCCAAATCACTCATGTGATGAGATGGAGCTTGATTTCCCAAGCCTCTGGGTCGAGGGGCACTAGTAAACTGATCTTCCTCATTTCCTCCTCCGCCTCAAGATTCGCAGCCAACCTCTTTCCAAGGCTAGGGACGTCGGTAACGTTCAGTGTCTTAGGAATACCTCCTCATCTTCCCTCCTCACTCCGTTCCTCCGGCACTGCTTCATACACAGCCTGACTTGCTGATATGATGCACCCTTGAGAGTGATGTGCCAACTTGCACTAGCCCTGGGGACCCCGAACCAACTGCCTAATGACGACGATGAAATTTGAAACTGTCGGGCCTTGTGGATTTAACGAGAGAAAGGTCCCGTGTCCGCATCTGTGTCCGTTCTCTCTCCGTTGATGGCGGGGGACCTGTTGTTTACAGAGTCTCCATCGATTCGTTCCAGAACTAAAGATCAACCTCAATGCTCATGCTGACAAGGGCATTGTCCGCACTACCATTTTTGGTTGGCTTCTTCAAAAACTGGCAAGGATGGTGCAGAGCTCTTTCACCTGCCCTCCACTCTCGGTGGCTCAACACACCCGAGATCCGCACCGCTGCTTGTCAGGCCATGCTGTCACTTCGTACCTGCGTAATGGCATTGCACTGATGCCACAATCGTGGGAGCACTGTGGAGGGTGGAATTCCAGCATGTTGCCAACGTCACAATGGGACGGTTGACGGGGATAGGCCGAGTTGACGCTGCAACGCAGCCGGCGCGACGAAGCAAGGGTGCAACGAGCGGGAAGTGCGAACTTAGACTTCGAGCCTCTCCTCAGCAGGCAGTCTAGAACCCGGGTAAGCTCTTTAGAAATTTCGGGACAACCAAGGTTCATGACAGTGCCAGGCAAGGGGGATGTGCTCAGGCCTACCGACTCTTAAGGGGCCAGGCCAGCAGTTTTCGGCCGTTTATCGCAACCCACTCACCTTGCTGGCAACAAAGGTTCTTGTCAACCCAGCAGCCGCTACGGTCTCGTTGCTTGACGCCGTCCACAGATCCTGACTGTGTGTGGACAGTCTCCATGACTGTTTAATTGTCAATCACGGGCCTGGTGTTTCTCTGGGCTCGTGATGCCACAAGAGGACCTTGGCGGAAAGAACACTTCGCACCATCCTGTGGTTTTGATAGAGCATGGCACTAAGCCATAGAAGAGCCACCGGGCACACAGAGCCAGCACCCCAGCTCACCCAGTGAGTGTCACAGAGGATATAAGCTGCCTTGGCCGTTGCTTACTAGTCCATGTGTCGGTGGTAGATGGACTTTTCGGCCACAATGCAGACAACGCGCTTGAAAATATTTAGTTGAAATGTGGCTGGCCAGTGCAGGGACGTTTTCTGGCAAAGATATTGCCTGCCGGCATCTGGTTATTGGTGTCAGGCAAGGGCCTTGTCGTGGCGGAACCCATATGTGTCACCAGACGGAAGGGTACATTTCAAGGCAAAGCCTGGCAATGCCGAAAAATTCAGGCTTGTGGCTTTGGGATGGTTTTGGGTTAAAGTGTTTTTTCTGCTCCCAAACTGGAAGGGCAGAAGGTGGCTTGATAGACTGGATGATGTACAGCTTGGCAGTCATCAAAAATGTGGGAGGAGAAGGGGTTGGATGGCAGTCTATGGTGGTACTCGGGGTGCGGGTGGAGGCTGATGCGGGAGGCTGATCCCTCGATCATGAATGCTGAGAGACATGGGCAGCTGAGGAATACGCTTGTGGTGGCGGGAGGAGGAGGGGAGGCGGGTCTGAGGGTGGGATCAGTGGTTGAGGCCGGCAGTCGGTCTGGGGCTTTTTGGCCAAGTGTTGCCTCATTGCAAAACTCATTCATTTGTGCATGTGACTCGACAATGTGGGTGGTGGTTAACCACTAAGGTTCTTGCCTCTACTTATGCGTTTACGGCAAAGGCGGCATATGACATCGCTGGGTGAATCAAGCAGGCTTGCTCTATTTGAGGGCCTAGGCTTGAGTGGTCTGGACCTTTTTGGCGGAGATAAGCGAGGGCGGGGTTTCCGATGTCCGGGGCTTGGGAATTCATTGCTGCGGAATTTTGCGACGCACCTCTCACTTTTTGTAGGTGGCACCGTTACTGAACACTACCCCATCGTCTTCCTCCTGTCAGTGATGAAAGCACTCGCAAGCTAAATTGCTGAAAAGACCACGTTGGATTCAGCAATGTCGTAATCATCATCATCAACACAGGTGACTTAGTCGTCCTGACAGTCTGCATCCAGGAGCCCAACCACGATGTACGATGTAATTGGGTGGCGATAGTGGGAATGTAAGCTGCGGGCTACAAGAATGGGGATGAAAGGCGTTTGCAACCGCCCCGGGGAATTGTGCCGAATGACCGGCTATTCTTCTCCTCACTCCTCTGATGCATCAGTTAACTGGTGACAGTGCAGAGAAAATCATCCTTTTGGCCCTTGATCTTTTACCGGCCTCTGACCCCAACCGCATTTTGTCACAAGAGGGTCTTCAGGACAATGGATTATCCACAGTGGTGGGTACACGAGTTGACATTTGGGCTGCACTCAATGTTGGACGGTTGCTGGATGTGCTGATGACGACATTGGTGGCCAGTGACTGGGAGGACGAGGAGGTAAGACTGCCTGGATGCAGGTTGCATTAACATGAAGGAACAGATTGGCGACGCTTGTTCGATACTCTGAGCTTGTATGGGCCCTGACCCAGCGATGACAGGCCTGACGGTCCTGCAACTGACGATCAGTGGCATGCGTGTTGTCGCCAGCACTGGAAGGAGCTACCTTCTCTCGTACTCTCTCATGTCCTGACCCCCTCTTGCTCGCTTACACCTGAATTCTCAACTCATGTTCAGGAAATATAAAAATTTAGAGAGGTTTATGGAAGAGGGGTTTTGGATAAGTCTACTTATAATAGACGGCAAATCAACAGCTATTCTCAAATACCCTCAAATCAACAACATAATTCTGGCTTCAAATTTAACTGCAAAGTAAGATCTATCATACAAAGCTTGACTGACCAAAGTGAAAAAAAAAAAACACAATGTCTGAAATGTATAGGATATTAAAAGGTTTTTTTGCACCTTTCAATTCAACCTGTGGTGACTTACAAAATTGCTGGATTCAAATTTAACTTCCATAAGTAGATCTATCAACAAAGGCTGGGCCTGCGACAAAGTTGAAAAAACACGTTATCTGAAAATGTTTCGGATATTAAAAGGTATTTTGGCACCTTTCAATTCACCTTGGTGACTACAAAATTGTGTATTCACATTTAAGTGCAAGGTGCCTCATTGAAACAAAGCTGTTGTGCGCAAAAGTGTAAAAAACACGTATCTGAAAGTATTCGGATAATAAAAGGTATTTTTTTGGCACTATCAATTCACATGTGGTAATACACAATTGCTGGTATTTCAAATTTAAACTGCCAACGGTGGCGTCTATCAACAAATCTGGAGTGGGCAAAAGTGCCAAAAAACTGTATCTGTTATGTATTTCGGGTAAAAAAAGGTATTTTTGGAATATCCAATTCACTGTGGTGACTACAAAATTGCTGTATTCACATTTAAGTTGCAAGGTGCCTCAATGAACAAAGCTGCGTGCGCCAAAGTGGAAAAAAACACACGTGATCTGTAATGTATTCGGATAATAATGTATTTTTGGCCACCTTTCTAATTCACCCCTGGTCTGTTGACTATCAAATTGCTGTATTCACTTTTAAGTGCAGGTGCTCAATGACAAGCTGTAGTGCGCCAGAATGAAAAAAACACGTTATATGTAATGTATTCGGGATAATAAAAGGAATTTTTTGGCACCTATCAATTCACGGTGGTAAAACTACACAATTGCTGGATTCAAACTTAACTGCCAAGGTGCTTCTGCTTGCATACAAATCTGGACTGGCAAAAGTGCAAAAAACACATTATCTGTAATGTATTCGGATAATAATAGGTATTTTTTGCGACCTTTCAATTCAATTGTGGTGAATAACAAAATTGCTGTATTCACATTAGTGCCAGGTGCTCAATGAACAAAGCTTTAGTGCGCCATGTGAAATAAACACTAGTGTGAGCGATTTTTATCGACAAGTTGAAATCGGCAAGTTTATGGTGATCGAAATTTCAGATCATGCGATAATTAGGTTAAATCTGTGCATCATCTATTAAGATCGCGCATTTTTCGGTGCTTCCTGTATTTGGCGGCCAGCAAATCAGATTACAGGAATAGAGCAGGGTGAGATTGTTGTGTGCGACGTCATGGACTGGGATGTGTATGGTGCGATGGCTGGAAAAAATAATCACTTGACCTCCGTTTTACATAGAACTGCGTTCATGCTTCAGATCAGTGGCTCTCAGAGTTTTTTTCCTTTTTTTCCCAATTATGGGGATAGGACCTTTCCTTGCGTTCTGCCTGTGGCAAACAGCTCAGCGAATATTGTCTATTTCTGCACAGAGAAACCTCTGACTATTAGCTGTGATCCTTTCTCCAAATTTAGTTACATTAGGTGATTTGAACATTTTTATGTAGTTAGCTAGAGAATTTTTTTTTAAAGCAGAATCTACACTTGTAAATTTAACGGCGGAGGAGGGGGGGGGGGGGGGAGGCCCGCGGGCGAACAAAGACAAGCTCTATCTTTAAAAAAGACATGGATGAAGTTCACCAAGACTTAGTGTAGACATTGTAGTGGAATATTCTTTATTATTAACAGTTTGCTATGAAATATTTCACTGGTTATTGGGAGCCTGAACTTATATGGGAATAAACATCAGTTTCTAGTAACTGCAGGTCTCTTTGTTAGCTGCTAAACTCCCTTTTTTTATCAGTATACATTTTCAGATAGGTGTTCAATTTTACACATTACACCTGTGACTGTTGATATATCGGACATTCCTGCACTTAAATTACAAACCAGCAATCTTGTAGTCAGCACAAGGTGGTGTGTTTGTTGCAAAATTACCGTGTATTCATACGAAACTTCACAGTTACGTGTTTTTTGACTTTGCGCACTCAGCACTGTTCAATTTGACGCAGATCTACGGTAAATCTTTAAAACAGCAATTCTATATTCACCACAAGGTGAATTGAAGGATGCAAAAAATACCGTTTATTCATTCAAAACATACTCAGTTGCGTGTTTTTTTGACTTTTGCGACACTCAGCCACTGGTACATTGACGCTGGGCATTCTACGTAAATCTTAAAACAGCAATTACTATATTCACCACAGGTGAATTGAAAGGTGCAAAAAATACAGTTTATTATATCCAAAATACATAAAAGTTCGTGTTTTTTGACTTTTGCCGCTACTCTGCACTGTTCAGTGTAGACTAGCATCTACGTAAAATCTTAAAACAGCAATTCTATATTCACCCAGGTGAGTGAAACGGGTGCAAATAAATTACCGGTTTATTATATCCAAAAAACCATAAAACAGGTGCGTGTTTGTTGACTTTGCGCACTCAGCACTGTTTCATTGGACGCTAGCATCTACGTAAAATCTATTAAAACAGCAAATCTATATTCTCCACAGGTGAATTGAAAAGGTGCATAAATTACAGTTTATTATATCAAAACATAAAACAGTTACGTGTTTTTTGAACTTTTTCGCACTCAGCACTGTTCATTGACGGTGCATCTACGTAAATCTTAATACTGCATTTCTATATTCCCACAGGATGGAATTGAATGGTGCAAAAAATAGTTTATTATATCAAAACATAACAGTTGCGTGTTTTTTGACTTTTGCGCACTCAGCAATGGTTTCATTGACGCAGCATCTACGATACTCTTAAAACAGCTATTCTATATTCACCACAGGTGAATTGAAAGGTGCAAAAAATACAGTTTATTATATCAAAACATAACAGTTTCGTGTTTTTTGAACTTTTGCGCACTCCGCACTGTTCATTGACTCAGCATTACGATAAATCTTAAAACAGCAATTTATATCACCACAGGTGAATAGAAAGGTGCAAAAAATACAGTTTATTATATCAAAACATAACAGTTAAGTGTTTTTTGACTTTTGCGCACTCGACTGCTTCATTGACGCAGCTTACGTAATCTTAAAACAGCTATTCTCTATTCACCACAGGTGAATTGAAAGGTGCAAAAAAATACTGTTTATTATACAATACATAACGTTACGTGTTTTTTGAACTTTTGCGCACCCAGCAACTGTTGCATGAACGCAGATCTACGTAAATCTTTAAATAGCATATTCTATATTCACCACGGAGTGATTGAAAGGTGCAAAAAATTACAGTTTATTATATCAAAACATAACAGTTACGTGTTTTGTTGAACTTTGCGCAATCAGCACTGTTCATTGACGCAGCTTCTACGTAAATCTTAAAAACAGCACTTCTTATATTACACCACAGGTGAATTGAAAGGTGCAAAAAATACAGTTTTATTATATCAAACATAACAGTTACGTGTTTTTTTACTTTTGCGCACTCAGCCACTGTTCATTGACGCAGCATCACGTAAATCTTATAAACCAGCAATTCTTTATTCTAACCAAGGTGAATGAAAGGTGCAAAAATACAGTTTTATTATATCAAAACATAACAGATACGTGTTTTTTGACTTTGCGCACCCAGAACTGTTCATTGTAGCAGCATCTACGTAAAATCTTAAACATAGCAATTCTATATTCACACGGAGTGAATTGGAAAGGTGCAAAAAATACAGTTTATTATATTTCAAAAAATAACGTTACGTGTTTTTGATTCTTGCGACTCAGCATGCTTCATTGACGCAGGCATCTACGTAAAATCTTAAAACAGGCAATTCTATATTCAACACAGGTGAATTGAAATGGTGCAAAAAATACAGTTTATTTTATCATAAACATAAGTTACGTGTTTTTGACTTTTGCGCACCAGCACTGTCAATTGACGCTAGAATCTACGTAATTCTTAAAATAGATTCTATATACAACACCAGGTGAATGAAAGGTTGTGAATAAATAGTGTTTATTATACCAAAAGATAACAAATACGTGTTTTTTGGACTTTTGCCCAGTTCAGATTTGTTGATAGACACCTGGCAGTTAAATTTGAATACAGCAATTTTGTTTGGATTAGAGGGATTTTGAGAATAGATGTGATTTGCCGTCATTTTAAAAAATTAAGAGGACTTTCCAAAACTATTCTCAATACTTCTCAAATTTTTATATTTCTGAACATGGAGACGATAAATGCAGGTGGCTTAAGCGAGACAAAGAGGGGGGTAGCTCTTGGAGGTAGAGGTTACGAGAGAAGGTGCTCTACCAGTGCTGGCGACAACACGCATGCAGCGGATCGTCAGTTGCAGGTGACCGTTCTGGCCTGTCATCGCTGGTGTCAGGGGCCCTGTGATAATTCAAGTAATATGAACATCGTCGCTCAATCTGTTCCTTCAGTGGTTAATGAATCCGCTATAAGCAAGTCATTACCTCCCTCGTCCTCGCTGTCACGGCACAAATGTACAGTCATCCAGCATCATCAGCCTTCCGTCCAAATATGAAGCAGCCCAAATGTAAACTCGTAATGTACCCACACACTGTGGATAATCCATGTCTGAAGTCCTCTTTGATGGACAAAATGCGGTTGGGGTAAGAATGCATGTTAAAAGTTCAGTGGTTGATTAGTTCTGCTCTGAGCCCCGTTACTGATGCCATCAGAGGTGGTCGAAGGAAGCCGGTCAATCGGCGAAAATCCGGCGCGCGGTCGGCACGCACATTGCAGTTGCCCCTTGCTTGTAGCCCGCAGCTTCTGATGCAGGAAGTCAGGACGACACCAAAGTACATCTGTGTGATATGTGATGTTGTCGACATTGCGGATCCTTCCTGGTCCTTTTACCCCTAGAATTTGCTTGCCAGAGGCTTAATCAGTGGAGAGGGGAGGAAAGGACGATGGTGGTTAGTGTCAATAAGGGTCCCGCCACAAAAAAGGGAGTAGGGCAGAGGTCGCAGAAGTCGTTGATATGATTCCGCCAGCACACAGGGTCAGCGCAAACCCCGCTCCTAGCTTCTCGACGTCAAAAAGGTACAGCGAACTCTCTCAGCATCGCCGGCCTTCTCTTTGGTAGGCAAACCACCTCTTGATTTACACCCAGCAGATGATTATCATTTGCGCCTTATGCCGGTAAACGCATATGTAGAGGCAAGAACCTTAAGTGGTTAACCACCCCACAACATTGTCTAGTCACATGCAGCGGAATGCAGGAGTGAAATGGAGGGAACACTTGGACAAAAAAGGCAGACCGAGGCCGAGCCTACCAACACTGTCCACACCTCTGTTCCGCTACCTCTCCCGCCACCAAACCCATGCAGTTCCTCAAGCTGCCCATGGTCTCTCAGAGTCATGATCAGGGATCAGCTCCCCTTCAGCTCCACCGTCGCCGAGTACACAGCACCAACAGAGGACCCATCCTATCCATCTCCTTCCGCCCCCAAGTTTGACGACCTGCCGCCGTACAGCTGGCCAGTCTAGCAGCCAGCCTTCTGTCATTCAGGTTTGGAGCAGAAGAAACACTTTAACCAAACCATCCCAAAGAAAAAAAACGCCTGAAGTCGGCACTTGCCATGCTTTTGGACTGGAATATGTTGCCTTTCCGTCTGGTGGACATGATGGGTTCGCCCACGTCTGGCCTCGCTTGCCCCAATAACAGGATGCCTGAGAGGCATTTTATTTGCATGAAAAGCCGTCCATGCACCTGGCCAGCCACGTGGTCATCTAAAATTTCAAGCGCTTGTTGCATCTGTGTCTCGGAAAAGTCCATCTAACTACAGACAAATGGAATAGTAGCACGGCCACAAGGACGCTAAAATCTATGTGACAGCTCCACCTGGGTGAGGCATGGGGTGGATGTCTCTCGGGGGTCGAAGGTGGCTCTCAGGTCGGCGACGCTCTCAAAAACCGCAGGGATGGGTGCAGGGCTCTTTCCCTCAGAGTTCTCTGGTGGCCTCACGGGCCACGAGACACCAGGCCGTTGTTGGAAATTAATCTGCCTTGGAGACAGTCCACACACAGGTCAGGAGCTAGTGGACGGCTCTAAGCAACGAGGGAGAAACCGCAGACGCTGGGCGGGTGACAAGAACTTTGTGCAGGCAAGGTGGTGTGCGATAACGGGCGGAAATCTGCTTGGCCGCACCTTAGATCGTAGGCCGAGAGCACATCCTTGCCTGGCTCATAGTCATGGAACCCTTGTCGTCCAGAAATTATAAAGAGCTACCCGGGTTCGGACTGCCTGCTGAAGAAGGCTCGAGGTCTCGTGTTCGCACTTCAGCCGTTCGCACCCAGCTTCGTCCCGCATGGCTGAGTCTGCTGCGTCGATCGACCTCACGTCATCCGTCTCATTTGTTGGAGTCGGCAACAACGCCAGGAATTCTCCCTCCAAATGCTCCAGCGATTTGTCCGGGAGCAGCGCAATGCCAGTTTGACATTTTACGAAGTGACACCTCGGACCTGACAAGCAGCGTACGGACTGGGGTGTTGAACCACCGAGAGTGGGAGGACAGCGTGACAAGAGCTTGCACCATCCTTGCCAGTTTTGAAGAGCCACCAAACATGGTCAGTGCGGACAAAGCTTGTCTGCTATGTGCATTGTTGGTGATCTTAGTTCTGGAACGAGTCGTTGGACATCTGAAACAAAGGTTCCCGCCAGCGACGGAGGAGGAGGATGCGTCACAGATTCGGGACACGGAGCCTTTCTCTCCGTCCCTCAAATCAAAAGGCCCGACAGTTTCACAATTTCTTCGGTCTTCATTAGCATGGTTCGGGTGTCCAGAGCTAGTGCAAGGTGGCGCCATCAGCTCTAGGGTGCATCATCTCAGGCATGTCCAGGCTGTGTTGAAAGCTGTGCCGGAGGCAGCGGAAGGAGGAGGAAGAGAGGAGGATGTATTCCTAGACACCATGTTACCGGGACGTCCCTGCCTTGGAAAGAGGTTGGTGCGAAATTTGAGGCGGACGGAGGAAGATGAGGGAAGATCAGTTTGCTAGTGCCCTCGACCCAGAGGCTTGGGAAATCAAGGGCTCCATCCCCCCTCTCACATGAGTGCTTGATGCCTCATTTCTCCAACATGATCCTCGCATTAAGGCCATCAAAATGAAAAACAGTTACTGGTGGACACCCACCTGGATACCCGGGACAAAAACAAAAATCAGCACTTCCTTTCCACCCCCCAAATAGAGTGTAAAATGCAGGGAAATGGAGGACCTTGCTGATTGATCAACTGGAGGACATCTGTTTCGTCTGCTTCACGTTCCCAAATGTCACGTTGGAAACAACATCAGCGACGTGACCAGTCAGTAGAGTGCCAAGTAGGCGTAGCCCGGCAAGCAGCAGGCAGGTGGCAGAAAGCCTAATGGGTTGACCACTTCTGGGCAATCGTTGTTTACCACCTCACCAACGCATGCAATGCAGGGCACACATCCAACACACAGAGATCAGCTTAAGATCATGGTGCACGACTATCTGCGTCTCAACACCGATGTTTTTGCATGTGTTCCGGACCCAATAGACTTCTGGGTATCCAAAATGGACGAATGGCCCGAGCTGGCTCGTCACGCCATAGAGGTGTTGTCCTGCCCAGCAGCCAGCGTCATATCTGAGCGGACCTTCAGCACAGCTGGAGGAGTCATTACAGACAAACGCATCCGGCTTTCCACAGATAATGTGGATCGTTTGACTTTCATCAAGATGAATCAGGCATGGATCTCTGATGATGTTGTGGCCCAATTGCCGAGGTCACCGATTAGTTGCCGGTCTACTTCACATTCCTTTTCAAACAGAAATGGTCCTCTTGAAAACTTTTTTTTAAAATGATCATTTCTTACTGCAATTTTTATTCTCTTTTCCCAACAGTTCATTTTGTTGGTTTTGCTGTGAGGAGACTGTAAAAGACAGCAAGGTTTCATGACAACACCGTATTCCATTTACTCACTTTATCTTAAGAAGTTTTCGCATTGTCAATGGTTTTGAGGTCATGTTGCTGTGAGATACAGCAATAATCATGGTCCTTTGGAACAGAAATGTGACTTCTAAGTGGCATTTCTCCCTCACAATTTTTAATAGTGGCTGAGAAGTCATATTTATAATTTTTTGGGGTCATGTTGCTGTGAGATACAGCTATAATTATGGTCCTTTGGAACAGAAATGTGGCTTCTAAGTGGCATTTCACCTCACAATTTTTAATAGTGGCTGAGAAGTCATATTTATAATTTTTTGTGGACATGTTGCTGTGAGTACAGCATAATTATGGTCTTTGGAACAGAAATGTGGCTTCTAAGTGGCATTTCTCCTCACATTTTTAATAGTGGCTGAGAAGTCATTTTATAATTTTTTGGGGTCATGTGCTGTGAAACAGCAATATCATGGTCCTTTGTAACAGAAATGTGGCTTCTAAGTGGCATTTCTCCTCACATTTTTAAAGTGGTGAGAAGTCATTTTTATAATTTTTGGGTCATGCTGCTTTGAAATGCAGCAATACTACAGGTCCTATTATAAAAAAATGTTGTTTCTAACAGACATTTGTTCTTCACAATTGACCAAAGTGGCTCAAGGGTCATGCTTTGAATTTTTGGGGGCATTTTGCTGTGACATGCAGCTATACTACAGGTCCTATTCTAAAAAATTGTTTTTTCTAACAGGACATTTGTTTTCACAATTGTCAAGAGTGCTCAAGGGTTGATGGTGCCCTGTTCAGAAACAGGAATAGGTAGGACACTGTTAATGGACACATATTGCAAAATGACTTGTTTTTGCAAGATCTTTAACATAGCTATCAATCCCTGTATTGAGACAACCCATTTAATACAATGAAAAAAGAGAAACAAAGACATGGTGGGATTCCATCCTATTTTAAAAATGTGTTTTCTAGAATTAAAGTACTAAAAAACTTGCATGTACAAAATAGCTGTTAAAAAAATTCCTCTGAATTGTACAAGGGAGGTACAGGAAAACTTGACCAGATGTAGGTTATTCAGAGGACATGGAGTATGGAGCACGGACAGAGAACAAAGTACAGAGACCATTTCCTCCAGCACGTTGAGTAAAATGAGAAAAAGAATGCCAAGATAAAGGGCACCTGGGTGTAACAGGAGCGTTAACCACCAGTATTTCCAAGTGAAGCTCAATTGGTCCACACTCATACGGAGGGGCAAGCGAACCCAGGTATTGACTGTGTACAGAGGAAGGCTGGAGTTCTCACACGTCCGCTTCCGCACTGGCTTCAGCACGACAGTTTTCGTTGCTGCGTCATCAGGGCATTTTAACCTGCGTGTTAATAGATGACGGACGCCAGCCTGGGCTTTCACCGCACCCACTGTAACTCCGGCCCTGGGTCATGCTGTGGAGGTATAGTCAATGTCCAGTTCAACTAAAATGGTGGTTGAAAGACTCCTTTTTCCGGCACTTTTTAAATGTGGGGGTCATGCAGGTTTGGGGCTCATGCTGTGGCCCAGGACAGGTATAGTCAATGTCCAGTGAAACTAAAATGGTGGTTGAAAGACTCCTTTTTCCGGCACTTTTTAAATGTGGGGGTCATGCAGGTTTGGGGCTCATGCTGTGGCCAGGACAGGTATAGTCAATGTCCAGTGAAACTAAAATGGTGGTTGAAAGACTCCTTTTTCCGGCACTTTTTAAATGTGGGGGTCATGCAGGTTTGGGGCTCATGCTGTGGCCATGGACAGGTATAGTCAATGTCCAGTGAAACTAAAATGGTGGTTGAAAGACTCCTTTTTCCGGCACTTTTTAAATGTGGGGGTCATGCAGGTTTGGGGCTCATGCTGTGGCCCAGGACAGGTATAGTCAATGTCCAGTGAAACTAAAATGGTGGTTGAAAGACTCCTTTTTCCGGCACTTTTTAAATGTGGGGGTCATGCAGGTTTGGGGCTCATGCTGTGGCCAGGACA